>NMUG010001299.1:0-18293 GCA_002855965.1 Monotropa hypopitys
AAAGGAGGAGAAGGGAGGTTTCACTGGCTCGGACCTATGAGCCGTGTCGGCGGGACAGAATCCCCTTCACTCCTTTTTCTCCAAAAAATGAAGCTATGAGGCCTCCGGCAGGTTTTTCAGCCCCCAAATTCAACAAATACGATCCCAAAATGGATTCGTATACTCATATAGTACACTTTAGGCAGATGATATCCCTCTACTTGGGGGAGGATGCCTTGATGTGCAAGATCTTTCCATCTAGCCTCGGTGAGGTTGGGTTGCTCTAGTTTGACCGCTTGCCGGTAGGGTCCATCTACTCCTGGAGAGACCTCTCGATGGCCTTCCTGGCTCGGTTCATCACCAACACCAGAGTCAAGAAAGTGGTTGATTCCCTCCTCGGCCTTTAGCGAGCGAGGTCAGAATCTCTGCGCCAATACGCAGCCCGATATTGGGACCTCTACAACGAGATTGAAGACTGTGATAAAAATATTGTAGTGACATCATTCAAGCTCAGTCTAGACCACTCCAGCCTAGAATTCGAAGACTTGATGTTATTCCCTCCGGCCACCATGAATGAGCTCATGGCCAGAATTGAGCTCCACGCCAAACTCGAGGAGGCCAAGGAAGAAAGGAGCAAGGCCGAGCGACGCTCTGGCCACGGTTCCAGCCACAATAGTGTGGTGAAACAAAAGGAGACCAACACTCTCCAGTCCGGAGAGCCCCGGACGTACAAGCCGTACGAATATGTGACCCACACCACCGTCTTCAAGCAGCCAACATTCATGCTCCTTCGCAAAATTGAAAAGGAGCCATTTTTCAGATGGCCGGAGAAGCGGTTAGGAGCTCAGAGAGGAGGCAATGACAAATTCAGGTGCTCCTACCACAGAGAAAAAGGACACCTGACGACCAACTGCCGAGCCTACAAAGACTTCCTTGAGGAGTTGGTCACCGCTGGCCACCTTGGGGAGTTTATTGATGCAGAAAAGACAGCTGCCATGCCGAAGGAAGATCCTAAGTCGGCCCTACAGATTATCAACGTGGTCCATGGGATGGTGGATCACCGACGAGAGGAGCAGCTTCGGTCAGAGCTTCAGCAGATAGAGGCAAAGGAGATCCTTGCCATTCAGCCCATGCCAAAGAAGCCGAAGCCGGACTCCAGGTATTCCATAACCTTCTCAGATAGAGATTTTGAGAGGGTGTATCACCCCCACGACGACGCGCTAGTCGTCACCCTACAAGTCGCCGACTGCCAGGTCCGAAGGGTCCTTGTTGTCCTCGGCAGTTCGGCAGATGTTATGTACTACTCCTTGTTCAAGAAAATGGGGTACAAAGTAGAAGACCTTCAACCGACCGATGTGCCACTAGTGGGATTCAACGCAGCATCGGTCTGGCCGCTCGGCAAAATGCTCATCCCAGTGACCATCGGCACGGTCACCACCGAGGTGGAATTTGTGGTAGTTGATGTCCCATCTCCTTACAATGCCATCCTGGACCGAACCTAGGTCCACAACATAAAGGCAGTCACTTCCACATACCACCAGGTTATTAAATTTATTGGCAAAAGAGGTGTGGAAGAGCTTAGGGGAGATCAAACCTCGGCGAAGCAGTGCTACATAGCTGTTGTCAAAGGGAAGGTTACCCATGAGCAAGTCCACTGGGTGGAGGTTCCAGATCAACCAGTGCTAGAGGATGTCGGCTTAAGTGCCTCGGCAAAATCCATTGAGGACCTTGGCACCATCCCTCTAAGCGCCGATGATCTGGAGAGCTTCTTTCTTATTGGATCGGAAATGACCGAAGCGGACAAGGAGGCCATGATCGGCTTCCTGAAGCGAAATGTTGAAGTGTTCGCCTGGACACCTTATGAGATGTCGGGCATGGATCCAGAGTTTACCAGCCATCACCTCAATGTCCGACCTGAGTGTCGTCCCATTGTTCAAAAGGCTCGGCGATCGGCAGCTGCTCATGCTGACGCCGTCATAGAGGATATTGATCGCTTGACCGAGGCGCAGGCGATCCGAGAAGTACACTATCCCACCTGGTTGGCCAACACGGTGGTGGTTAAAAAGAAGACCGACAAGTGGAGGGTTTGTGTTGATTACACTAACCTCAATGAAGCTTGCCCCAAAGACAGCTTTCCAGTTCCCAGGATTGATCAACTGGTGTATTCAACGACCGGACATCCCAGAATGAGTTTCATGGACGCCTATCGGGGCTATCACCAAATCACGATGTTCGGTCCGGACCAAGAGAAGACGACATTCATCATTCCTCGGGGTCTGTTCTATTACCGAGTCATGCCCTTCGGCCTCAAGAATGCCGGAGCTACCTATCAGAGGATGATCACTAAAATGTTCAACTCTCAGCTCGGCGATACTATGGAGGCCTACATCGATGATATGGTCGTCAAAAGCAAAGCCGAGGAGAATCACCTGGAAGATTTACAAAGGGTATTTGACATTCTGAAGATGCATAAGCTTCGGCTCAACGCCTCCAAGTGTGCTTTCGGAGTCAACTTGGGGAAATTCGTGGGCTATCTTGTCACGTGCCGAGGTATTGAGACCGACCCTTCTCAGATCTTCGCCATCCAGAAGTTAGAAGAGCCCCGAACATTAGAAGAGGTGCATAAGCTCGCAGGAATGGCCGCATCCCTCAACCGGTTCATCAGTAGGTCTTCAGACAAATGCAAACCATTCTACAAAGTATTAAAGAAAAATAGTCGAAGACATTTTCTATGGACCGAACAGTGCAGAGAGGCCCTCGACAATCTCAAAGAATACATCTCTTCGGTTCCCCTGCTTGCCAAACCAATGCAGGGGAAGAGTTGTATCTATACCTTGACATCACACCACATGCCATCAGCTCAGCATTGGTTCGGCAAGAAGGGCCTGAGCAGTTACCGGTCTACTTTGCGAGCAAATCACTAATCAGCGCAGAGACTAGGTATCTTCCTCTTGAAAAACTTGCATATGCTCTGGTTATTGCTTCCAGGAAACTGGCACCATACTTCCAGGCGCATACTATTGTGGTCCTGACCGAGTTCCCTCTTCGGGCGCTACTAAAACGAGACGACCTATCCGACCGAATCACGAAGTGGGCCGTCGAGCTGGCAAACTTTGACATCAAATTCCAGCCAAAAATAGCTATTAAAGGCCAGATCCTGGCCGACTTCATTGCGGAATTCTCTCCTCGGCCAGAGGAGTCTTAGCTCGAAGAAATCATTGCCGAACAGGTCCGGCCACAGTCATTGCCAAATCAGGACTCGTGGTGGATGTTTGTCGACGGCGCATCCAACTGCTGAGGGAATAGAGCCGAAGTTGTCCTCATTTCTCCAGAGGGCGTCACTCATGAACATTCCCTCTGGCTCAACTTCAACGCTTCCAATAATGAAGCAGAGTACGAAGCCCTTCTGGTCGGATTGAGGGTTGCCGAGGAGTTGGAGATTCAAAGCCTCAGCATTTACATTGACTCTC
Source organism: Monotropa hypopitys (assembly GCA_002855965.1). NCBI lineage: Eukaryota > Viridiplantae > Streptophyta > Magnoliopsida > Ericales > Ericaceae > Monotropa > Monotropa hypopitys. Next base: position 3,450 of record NMUG010001299.1, read on the forward strand.
AACTCGTAGTCAACCAGATCAACGGCGACTACGAGTGCCGAGACGAGAGGATGGGAAGATATATGCAGAAAGCTAAGGAGAGGCTGGGGCTGTTCAAACAATTCTATATTCAGCAGGTCGGTAGAGAACAAAATGCCCACGCCGACGCTCTAGTCGGAATAGCCTCCGCAGTAGAGGTCAAAGAGAGAGGACAGTCAGCATCCAAAGCTTGGATCAGCCGAGTATAGAAGCACTGAAGCAGCTAGCCGTCTTCTTCATCAGCAAGGGTCCCAGCTGTATGGACCCCATAATATCATTCCTGAAAGACGACTCACTACCAGAAGACAAGAGGGAGGCCCACCGAATCGTCCACAAGTCGGCACGGTTCTGGCTAGGCCCCTAGGAGAATCTCTATAGATGGTCGTTCTCAGGACCGTACCACCTCTGTGTACATCCAACGTTGGTGGAAGGAGTACTACAAGAACTCCACGCCGGCAGCTGCGGAGCCCACATAGGGGGAAGATCCATCGCTCACCGAGCCATCTCGCAAGGATACTGGTGGACGAAGATGATGGAAGACGGGGAGAAGATAGTGAAAAAATGTGATGCCTGCTAGAGGTTATCTCCGATCATCAGACAACCTGCCGAGGATCTTACACCATTGACCAGTCCATGGCCTTTTGCTCAGTGGGGCTTGGACATCGTCGGAAAGCTCCCCACGGCACCAGGAGGGTTCAAGTTCTTGATCACGGCAACAGACTACTTCTCCAAGTGGGTGGAAGCCGAGCCATTGGTCACCATTGAAGACAAGGATGTGAAAAGGTTTGCCTGGAAAAATATCATCTCTCGCTTCGGCATCCCCTACGCCTTCATCTCGGACAATGACACTCAGTTTGTGGGGGACCTCTTCACCAAATTCTATGCCGAGCATAGAATCAAATTCTACAACTCAACCCCCCACTACCCACAAGGTAATGGGAAGGCCGAAGCATCCAATAAGACAATCGGCAGCAGCATCAAAAGAAGACCCCAGGCAGCAAAAGGAAGATGGGCCGAAGAGCTTCCTAGTATTCTTTGGGCCTACCGAACAACCCCTCGGTGCTCTACAGGGCAAACCTCGTTCTCACTATCCTTCGGCATGGAGGCAATCATTCCACTGGAAGTCGGGTTGCCAACCATCAGGACCGAAGCATTCGACGAGCCAACTAACAGCGCAGCAATCGAGAAGGATCTAGACCTGTCCGAAGAAAGAAGAGATTCGGCAAGTATCAGACTAGCTTCTTACCAACAAGGGGTAGCTAGAAATTTTGCATGGACGGTCTGGCCTAGGGCCTTCAAAATTGATGATCTCGTTCTAAGGAAAGTCGTGGAAAATAAGAAGAAAAGCTCAGATGGCAAGCTGGACCCAAACTGGGAAGGGCCGTATAGAGTGGTAGGCCACGCCGGGACCGAGGCTTACCGATTCGAAGAGCTGGACGACACTCCAATACCGAGGCCGTGGAACGCTACAAACCTGAGACTCTACTACCATTAGCAGACATGTAATCTGGCCTAGGGCCCTCAATCAATAAAATCATTTCTCTGAAAACAATCGTCTCTAAAATCACTTACCGACATGCAATCTCCTTCTTCGGTGCTATACCACCGAAGTAGATCACAGTTTCCATTTATCTACAAAGCGTGCATGCAGCTCCTCGGTGGTTTTGCCGAGGAAGCTTACAGCTCTTCGGCGCTATACCACCGAAGCGGCTCACAGTTACCGTTTATCTATAAAACGTGCATGCGGCTCCTCAGTGGTTTTGCCGAGGAAGCTTACAGCTCTTCGGCGCTATACCACTGAAGCGGCTCACAGTTGTCGTTTATCTACAAAACGTGCATGCAGCTCCTCGGTGGCTTTGCCGAGGAAGCTTATAGCTCTCCGGCGCTAGACCACCGAAGAGACTCACAGTTGTCATTTATCTAAAAAACGTGTATGCAGCTCCTCGGTGGTTTTGCCGAAAAACCTTCACAAGTTAGCATTTATCTAAAAAATGTACAAGTATCACTCAGGCAAGTGCCGAAGCGACCTGCAAATTGCAAGCAACCACAGTATACTGCCGAACCGAGGTAAACGCCTTGGTGAACCAAAACCTTTTTCTCAGTTGGGGGAAATAGGGAGCACAACATAGAAAGGCAGTCGTACAGACAAGAAACTTAAAGCAAAAGTTGCAAAATTCATGAATGGAGAAAATGAACCAGTCACAGGTCAGCTCGGTTCCAAAAAGAGCAAAATATAGCAAAAGAAAATCAATGTCGAAAAATAAATCAGGCGGTCTGCAACGATAGCACCGGTATTAGCAACCTCGGTCTTAGCAGCACGAGGGGCCAACGGAGCAGACTGGAGCCAAGCTCCAGTCTTGGAGTTCTTCATAAGGGGGATGTCCTCCACGCTGGAAGCATTATACTCGCCCCCCAAGGAGACCTTAGCGCAGACCCAACCCTTCTGAAAGAGCCTCTCCTTGAGCCGACCCACCTGATCACGGCACTGGTTCGCGGCCTCATCAAAACCACGAGTGTACTCTGCGTCGGTCTCAGCAGCCGCCTTATTGCACTGATCCTTCTGTCGGAGATTTTCGTCTTCGAGCTCGGCGATCCTAGAATATCTGGCGTTCAGCTCGGCCATGTTGATCTCAACAGTCGTCTCCAGAGCCGTGTCCTTATTCTTAAGCTCGACCATAGAGCTCTCTGCCTCGTTCATCTTTTTCTGGCCCTCCTCGGCCTTATTCTCCACCTTCTTGCAAGCAGTATGGACATCAAGAATGGGCCGGTCCACGCCGGCGCCGACAGCCATCATCTGCAAAGAATCAAGTTGTTGAAACCATGCCAAAGCGAAAGACCAAATAAAAAGCTTAATTGTGCTCACCATGGCGCCATAGTACATCATCCTCCGGAAGCATGTCCGGGGGCCTTTTGGGAGCTGCTCTATCTCCTTCGGTAGGGTGAAGGCCTGAAGCAACGCCATCGCCACGCTGGGACGGTACGCAAGCGTGTCACCCTCTTCGGCAGCGACGCCCTCATAAGAGAGCTTCGGTGCCCACAACTGCACTGCCCTCTAGGAGGACCCCACCGTCTCAACGGTTGCAGGATTGGGTACGGCCGCCCTCTCTGCGGCAGCTGTAGAGTGCTCGGTGGGAGGCACATCCTTTGACGTCCTCGGCCTCTTCTGCCCTGGTCTTTTCCATCCCAGCCAAGATGTCGGCCGCTCGACGGCCCGTCGGCGCCTCCTTCAGGATGGTGACCAGGGGCTCGGCATCCTCAGGTTCATCAGCCATGAATTCGGCATCGAGGTCAATCACTCGTTTCGGCCCCATCTCCGCTTCGGTCTGCTGTGTGATGGAAGGCTCGGCCGCGTCCCCGGGAGATGCCTCGGTTGGGGTTGGTCGGGGCCGGAGAGTATGGGTATACATGGGCGTATACTCCAGCAACGTAGGTGCCGAACGTCGTGCTTCATCGAGTTAGAAAACTTCTTAACTCTGTCGGCGTCGGCCTCAGCTTTCAGACCGCTGAGGATCCCAAGGTCTGCATAGAAGAAGAAGACAGTTAGAAATTAAAATAAAAGAAGCAACTTCAATCAAAATGACAAAGCTTATTGGGGACACCCTCTCAGAATGGTACGGTAAACACCTGGTCTATACCATGGTTGAGTGGGACAAAGAAATTGCCAGAGACGATCATCACATCCTCGACGTATATGTCGGAGTCCGGCAAGTCGGCAATCAGGCCGGACTGGCCAGGTCTCCTACCCAGGTAGTATTTCCTGGACTTCTTATTGAAGCCGACATAATAGTAGACGATGATGTCCCCAGAGGTGAGTCGGTCCGACCGTAGGAGGGTCTCGTTCAACCTTGCCACCCCCATCAAGATTCTAAATACATTCACCGTCACTTGGAACGGTGTGAGGCGAAGCTCGCCGAAGAAGTGAGTGAGCATAGGGTGAAAGGGGAACCAGACTCCCCCTCAACCACGACAATAATAGGCAGGAGAATGTGGTTCGGTCCTTGATCCTTGTAGCCGACAGGGGCTAGCACTATATTCACGTCGGTCGGAATCTCATATTCCTCTCTAAAATTGCAGAGCTCCTACGGGGAATCCATATACTTCCGGAACTTGTCAGACCTTCTCTTCGGCGCCATGGAATGGATCTAAAAAGAACACAAATAGCAGGGCACCTATTAGTCGGTCTGGCATCAACCAATGTGAAGCATGGGGAAGCCACTGGCTTGGCCTTCAGCCAGCAGCCAAGGCCAGCTCAACTCGGCCAAGAGCAGGATGAGTGCTCATCTTGAACCTTGTAGCCCAAAAACTCGCAGGAAGCTTCCATGCCACAGAAATGGCGGAAAAGATGAGCCCCAACCTGAGAAATATCGCAAAAATGACAGGAAAACAGATAAAGAAGCATGTGTTCATGCACAGCCATCACCAGCTCGACACGGCCATAAACAGGGCAAGTGTCCCTCTTCAGCCTTGAAGCCCAGAAGCCTACAGAAAGCTTCCAGGCCAGAACAATGGCGGACAAAATGAACCCTCACCCCGAAAAGTCGCAAAAACGACTGAAAATCAAGAAATGAAGTAGTTTTTTGAAGAGAGGAAGGTCGGACGATCACCTGGGAAGAAGAAGGTGTCTGGAAGGCTGGAAAACACGCGCAGTACTCTACGCGGTGGCCGGAAATCGCCTGAGGAGAGAGAAGGCTGGAGCAAATGGGGATTCTTCAGAAACCCTAAGTGTCCCTTTTATAGGGAGTGACCTGAGATTCAAACCGGGTGACCGGCCGAACCGCCTCAGCCAGTCACCACGCTCCCACAATAATTGCGGTGCTTTGAAAATTATGTCGGCGTTGCAAAACCGACAGCACGTGTGCACCACGTCCCATCCGCCGCAGAGCCATCCAACAACAGCATGCTACGTGGACTGTCCAACCGCCACTTCTGGCACATGCAGCCCAGCGAGGCGACATCTGTCGACATGACATTATGACAGACGTGCCAGCAGCCCAGAGAGTGACACATCAGCGAATTCAAAGTGACGGTTCATTAATGCTGTCAGAGGTCCAAGTTCCAAGACAATCCAGTGGTCCGACACTCCTTCTCTTTGGCACCTATACAACCAACTGACACCGAGTCAACCCTGCTTTGGCCAAAATGCCTGGTCAAAGGGGTTGAGGGGCTATTGTTGGGGGCCGAACTGTTAAGAGGCCGGAGCCACGACCTCGCCGTGAGGACCACACAACAGGCCAGCTCTCAGATGGACGAGCAGTGCATAGCCGGCGTCAGGGCCTCCCTGGGGCTCTCTCCGGCCCACGAGACTCACAGCCCAGAGGAGGTGCCTAGCCAAAGCAATGAGAAAGCAAGGTCATGCGACCGAACAGAGGAAGGGCCGAAGAGGGAAGCTCCCTCGGGGTCACTTCTATGCAGAATGTTCATTGCCCAGGGACGGCCCGGTCAACAGCCAGCTTCGCCGAAGTATATCTCTTCGGCCAGACAGGACAAATATCTCGTTTACAGCAAAGATTCCCTCGGAGACAACATCTTGAGTTTTGCGCACATGGCAGACACACGCCTGACACAGGAATCAGCTTTTCCGTGATTCCCGCTGCATGCCAAACATGCTTTATTAGCTTTTCTGCCGCCCAATGCTGTCAGGCGACGCCGCCTGACACTATAAGAGACGACCGGTCGGCCACACACTCAGACGCACAGGGGGACAGGCGCACTGCCCCATGACGCATCACCACAGCACAACCGCGCCGAAGCGCGTGTCTCTCACTCTCCAATGGATCTATAAATAGGGAAGAGCATTCAATGCAGAGGTACATCTTCTCACTCTAGCCCAAGTTCTGCCATTTTACTTTCTCTCTCTAGAATCCTTGCTGACTTTACCATCGGAGGGTCCACCGGCGACATCCGCTGGTAGCCTAACGTTTCCTTCTTTTGCAGCCAAGCTCAGCCTCATCTCCACTGCTAGCAATCGGGAACCACCACAAGAAAGACTTACCCCCCAACATCATTTAATCAAACATGTCAAATTTCATAATTTCCGAAAACATGATTTTTAAAGAAAATCTTTGATTTAAATCTTGTAAATGAATTTAATGGCCTAACATAATCACATAAACACAAAATAGGGACATTTTTACCTCAAATCCAAAGCTTGGAGAAAACCCTAGGTGAGGGTGTCTTGACAATGGCACGAGCTATGGTCATCAATGGAGAGAGCTCGACGAGGGGAACAATGTTTCCCAAAGGCATGAACCCATTTGAGCTTGGGAGAGTAGAGAGATTCTAGAGAGAAGGAGGAGAAACACTCCAATGGAGGTAGAGAGAGAAGAGCTAGGGCAAAAATAAAGGGGATGACCCCAATTTCGTGCAACATAACATATATAGCCCCCCACTTGAAAAGACAAGACTGCCCTTCATTTAATCTTTAAAACAACATTTTTACTCTTGATGACCGGTCAGCAAGAAAAGCCCAACCGGTCGAGGCCTTATACGAAAATCCTCTACTTTACCGCGACCGATCGACGGAGTACACGTGTACCGGTCGACACGCTTTAAAAAGAAAAAATACCTCTTTACTGAATTACCATGACCGGTTAGAAACCACAGCCCGACCAGTCGACGCTGGGGAAAAAGATACACTTTAGAATTTAAGCCCAACCTCGACCACAACTCTTCCCGGGACTTCCCGGAACATCCCGAATCAAACACGGACCAAAGAGATGGACCGACATGGGGTCCAACACTCACTCTAATCCTCAACAAAAACCAAGGAATCCAAACTAAAATTCATTAATCGATTTAAAAAAATAATTTAATTCCGGAAATGCATTTATAAAATATGGGTTGTTACACTTGTTGCGCTTAGAAATATCTGTTAACCCTTGGAGATGGACTTATCTAAATTTGTTATGTATATATATGTGCATATGCCTTAGCCATGTCTAGAAGAAGCAGTAGTAGTTACTCCAGCAGTGATTCCGAGGATCACCACGAGGTAGCACCACCTCCAATGGAACATGAGGAAGAAGAAAAAATCCTTGAGGTAAATAAGGACGTTCGGGAGCAAGCTCTCTCCGATTATGTGATGATCACTTCAGATCATGTAGCTCGAGTTGCGGTAGGATTTGAAGACGATTCAGAGCAAGAATTTTGAGCCATGATTAACTACCATCTGTGACTATTGGAGCATGCTTGTGCGGTAGCAAGGGCATCCATCCAACATTGGGAGTTTGAGTATCTTATGGAAGGAGCAAGGAATCATGTCATGTATGGCGATAACGATGGAGTTCAACTGGAAAATGAAGAGGTATCCAAAGAAGAAGAACCAATGGAGTGGCAGAACCAAGGATGGGACCTTGATTTATAAGAAGATCCCAAGGAAGATCCTAAAGACAACCCAAGCGAGAATGAGGAAGACATCGATATAGATCGTGAGGAATGGATTTATCCACCCTATGAGTGGCACATTAACTTTGATGAAGAGTAGTTTGCATGAGTCTTTATGACTATCCGGATATTTTGTCGTGTGACTGGACACACATTCATAGTATTGCGTAATCCTTGATAAACTAGTTGAAAGATTAATATCTTGTTCTAAATCCTCTCTTTTCTAGTAGAATGGTTAACACTCGAACGAATAGTCAAGGAATCGGTCACAGAAATGACGAAGTGGCAGAACATCGCGACATGGTTAGAATATTGGCTGGAACTGTCCAGACTCAGTAGGAGACGATTCACCAGTATTTTAACCAACCAGGACCTCTGAATGAGCCATCGAATCTTGAAAAAGAAGCACTAGTTGACCCGGTAGAGCAAGCGGCCAACCTTGCAGCCATGACTGAGTTCTTGAAACTGAAACCCCCTACTTTCCAAGGAGGAATGGACCCTATTAAGGCAAATGAATGGATCGCGTCCCTAAAGAAGAATTTTAGACTTTTAAGATGTTCATATCAACAAAAAGGTTAAGATAGGATCTTACCTTCTTGAAGGAGAGGCGAACCGATGATGGAATTTAAAAAGCGCCATGGAGTCGGAGATGAGTTGAGAGAGATTTCTCGAGATCTTCCGTGAAAAGTTTATGCCAAGAGCAATGCAGACAGCCAAGAGGATGGAGTTTGAGCACCTCAAGTAGCGGGGAGTTATGATGGTGGATGCCTATAAAACCGAGTTTACAAATCTTGCTGCATATTCCCCTTACTTAGTGGCATCGTAGGAGATAAAGGTGGGATTCTTTGAGGATGGGTTAAAGCCGGAAATTTGGAAGGTGGTCCAACCCCTTCAGCTGTCCACTTATGTAGATGTCCTAGATCGAGCCCTTTTAGTGGAACAAGATGTGGAGGATACGAGACGTTACCAAGAAAGAAAAAGGCAGAATAAAAATCCTGGAAGAGTTGGTCCGTAGAAGAGGATGAATTTTGGAGGAAGAAGAGATGATCATAGAAGGACAGGAAACTAAGGCGGGGAAACAAAGTACCCTTAGTGTGTTTCAGCTGTGGTCAGGAGGGCCATTTTAGGAAAGATTGTCCAAGGCTGGCGACAGGAGCAAATGTCATACCTGTGGGAGTGCCAAGAATCAACCAGAAGGACAACCGTAACCAGAGGCAGGGAAGAGCTTTTGCTTTTTTCCTCAGAGATCCCAGAAATGATGAAGCTGTCGTGGCATGTAGGATTCTTGTTTGTGGAATTCCTACTTATGCCCCCAATTGCCGATGATTATGAGAAGGTCATCGTCATTCCCTTTCTCGGTGTCAGGGATGTTGTCAACAAGCCTCCCCCTGTCATTTCGACATTTGAAGTACCAGACTCCTTGCTAGGTACTGTTTATTGTGTAATGGTAGAGAATCTCATGGATGGTCATTTTCGACCCGGTTATTCGATTTAGGGAAACAACCCCCATTATGATGTGCACCATGTTGGTGGACATCTGCCTGGGAGTGAGCCCCGTAAAACTGTAGAATTCGCGAAAGAGAGGCTCGAGGGGAAATATGATCCCACCCTCAAAGATGTCTATTAAGGGAAGTATTAGGGTGTTGGCATCCTCATTCTCAGATTTGTATTTAAGAGAGGCTAACTCGACGGCCACATCGTCCGGAATGCCAAAGTAATCCCGGAAGTCAGCCATCTTCGCGGGGTTATTTACTTTATGTTTAAAGATGCCCATAATTTGCAGAAGCGTAAGTGAAGGAAGAAGAAAGAAAAGAGTATTGCAAGAGGGATACTTACAGGCGCTTAGAGGTTGAAGTGATTGAAGAACTTGAGATTGAAGAAGAAATTAGTATTTAAAGGGGTAAATGCTGATGGAAGGAATGTTTGTGGGAGACCAAGTGTTTTTTGGCGTAACGATTGATGGGCTTTTAGGGAATCGAGAGCCCTATCTCGAGTGGCATGCAATCAACATTAGTAAATGTGCCTGGGTCCCACAGTATTAATGAAGTAATGATGATTGTTGGCTATAGGCAAATGACGGTTATTAATAGAAACTTAATGGTACGACGACATTTAGGTAGCTCTGGAACCTTTGACTCCTCCGGCAGTGCGTCTGAAGCAGTCAAAGTTGGGGAGCAATTGTGGTAGGGTAATTCTGGATTAGCCATGTGGCATGTGGATTCAGATTCCCTGTATTGCATCCAGGTCAGAAAAGATGTGATTACATTTTCATTTGGAAGATTGTTAAATACATGGCACTGCGGCAGTGTAGTAGCGCGGCAGTGTTGTTGCGCAGCATATATGGCAGCGCGGTAATACATTATGGATTCTTTAAGGTCTTCCCAAAAGTAAGTCCGTAGAGGATTTATGTCTAGGATGAGGTTTGGTCAATTGTGGCTGAACATCCAGATGATGTGATATCTCTATTAAGGGATGTACGGAGTTGGACCTAGGAAGAATGAGCCATATATGTGTTCCCTGAACCATACCTGGGCTAGAACGTATGAGATAAGGCCTATCGTGGGCCCAATGTCCATGTATTACCTCGGATCAGGTCAGGCCCAATGGGCAGGACATCCTGGGAGTGCGGCGTGGAGGTTTGGGCGCCATAGTTGGTATCTTGGCATTTAGTTAGCCACGTGCAAGTGTGGCACCCCGGCTATAGATAAGGCTTGGCCCAGTGCGGCAGCATTCGCAGTGCGTGAAGGTGCCGAGCTCGGCATAACATGGGCGGTGTGTATTGGTAATGATTAATGGGTAAGATATTAATTGTTACACGCACCAACTATTATCAGGCCATGAATGTGAAGATATGCATATGTAAAGGAGTCTGAACGGCAGAAGCAAAAGGATCTGGAGGATTAATTGGGCGGGAGATGAAGGGTCTGTAGTCTATGTTCATCCTCTCTTCTTAATGAGGAGTTAAGAAGAGGGAACGACGCATTGATGACAAGGACCAACAAGTATAAAAGGAGACGAATACCTCAATTCATGGGGACTGGAATTTTCTGGTAACAAAACTCTACCTAATTTACTATTCAGAGCTCTGCCTTCATTTCTTTCAATTAGGATTAAGTTTTCCTCTTACCGGGACTAACTTGATCATCGGAGGGCCTTCAAGCCACTTGGCTAGGGGGTCATCTAACCTTTGTGGTTGCAGAACGAAAGAGCAAGGTGAGAACAGGGGAAGAAGGATTATTACCAAAGCAGCAGATCAAACAAAGTCAAAGTCAAGGTAGTTTTCTTGCAAGGGTAAGAATTATCCTCGCACAACCGTCCTTCTAATTTATCATTCAGAACTCTCGCTTGTTTCTATGAATCTATTAGTATTTCTACCATGTTATGATCCCTCTATTGCAAATTATTCACATTGTAACTCCTTGTAGCCATATCTCATGGCACAGATTCAGTCAATATTCTTACTCTGGGCGCCTTTTGCCCTTTCATTTATTCTCCATCTGCCCATAATACTCTTGCTTCTGTGAATTCTTCTGGCTTCTGTGCTCCCATGACAGTTGCCATGCAAGCTTACTTTATTAGATTCGTAAGATGCCGAGGAGAAAAGCAGTTGCTGCAATAGCTAAATCAGAGGATCTTGAGAAGCCAACTGAAGTTGAAAAGCCTGTGGAGCTATGAAGCACGGGTACTCCGAAATTGGAGGCATACGTGTAACGGGTACAGTACGGATACGAGTACGGCACGAGTACGACAAAATACGTATCGGGTACTCCGTAAACGTACCAGGTACGTCTGAGTGGTTTGGGTACGGAGCGGGTACAGGGCGGGGTACGTGGGTGGGTACGGAATGGGTACGAGATAGGTTAATTTGTAATTAAAAAAATAGAATTTTGAATTAAAAATACAGAAGTCTTTTTTAATTAAAAAACAAAACTCTATTCCCCTTGTAACCCTACGAAAACATTTCCCTCATTCTTGCGGCGATTCCCCCCACTCCGATCTCTCTCTCTCGCCCCTCCCCCCATAACTGTAACAACCCCAAAATTTTGAGAAAACATTTTTTTATACTATGATTAAAATAATGGGGAGTTAATAGTAGTAATCAAACACAATACAGTAGAACTTCTCATTACATTCTTCTTGATACAATATTTAACTTACAAGAGTACAAGAACAGAGTACACTGAACTACTAGCCAAAAACTGCAACGAGAACGTACTACTACTACAGTACAACAACCTGTAAACTGAAAAGAGAGAACAACAATCCAAGGAGAGCCAAGAGTCAAATAGTACTCATCGAGATTTTTCCAAGGCACAAAAGGAAGCAACCACAAGCAGATGTATCCTTGCCAATCACGCAAAAATACCGAATCTCAACAACGAATAAGAATCACAAACAACACTTCATTCGACCAAATTAGAGTCTTGTGTGCTCAACAAAGCAAAAGATGCACACCACAACAACAAAAAATACAATAGATCCCAAAAGGTCCAAATGTGCAACCACACACATAGAGTTCAACAACAATCCCCTTTTTTTGCATAAGGAGGAAGCAAGAGACAATCTTCAACAAAGGTGTCACGGACAACACCACCTTCCCACAAGATCGAACAAGATACCACAAAGCTGCAAACTTTTCAATCCGTTTTTTCACTGATTTGGACAATCCCTTGCTATATGACCGAACTCACCGCAACGGTAACAAGACTTCGAAGGAGGGGCTGGTGAGGTACACTGCGAACGAAAGTGACCCGCCTGACGACATTTGTGACACACAATCTGAGAAGCTGAAGCCATTCCCGGCTTGCGCAAAGAAGAGGATGAACCACCACCTCGATGCTTCTCGAACGCTTTCACTTGATCATGATCTCGCTTCTTGTTAATATTTCTAGCCGAACCAGAACTCTGACTAGCAACACGGTGAGAAGACTCCACTCTAGGCATCGTCTGCAAACGACTAAGACACGACTCCACTGCTCTGGCGCTTTCCAACAAAGATGCATAATTCTCAACATGCAACCCCACGACATGTGGCTGAATCTTAGGATGCAAACCTCTTTCGAATCTTCTACACTTCTGATTTTCTGAACGAACTAACTCCAACGCGAAACGCGACAAGGAATAGAACTTAGTGGCATACTGTGTGACCGTCATATCACCTTGCGTCAGATTCTCGAACTGCAAACCCATCGCATCACGAAACGATTCTGGAAAATATTGAGCATCAAACACTGCCTCGAACTGAATCCACGACAAACCCTCTACCGAAGAGGAAGAAGAACTAGGAACGTTGCGACTTTTCACTATGGAACTCCACCATTCACTAGCTTCCCCAATCAACTGACCCGAAGCCAAAGACACTTGCACGAAATCTTCCACGATGGACAACGCTTCCAAGATTTTGCGAATTTCTTCAAACCAATGATTTGCCTCTAACGGATTCTCGGATCCACGAAACTTGGGAGGATTGAAACGGAGGAAATCCCTAACCACCTGCCGATAGCGGTCCCTTTCACTGACCAAGGACAAACCAGCTCTTTGACCACTTGCCACAATGGCGGCCACCAATCCTTCGGAAAACTGCTCGAATTGAGGTTGAGCATCACCCTCTACAACCACTTCAGGAGTAGGAACTCCACGATGAACCCGATTTACAGCACGTCTAGGAGCCATCGACACACTGGCAACAATAAAGAATCATCGTTACTGCACGAAAATTACCACTTCAAGACAGAAAAGAACGAATATTGAGTGGAAGACATAAGATTTCCAAGAGACAAATGACCCACAAATGGTCATCAAGCACAGACCAACTAGGATTTGGAGACAAAACCGCACGATCGCAAGAGTAAATAGAATGACAAACCTCATCATACCCTAACTCGAACATGCAAAAGCCCAAAACAGAATTTACGATCACAAACCAAATCCAATTTCATGCCTCAAGACAAGGAGGAACACACAATCCTCATAATAATTTCTTCCACAAGTTACAATCTCCACTAAACATCCACAAGGAAGGGTCTCAAACCCACGAAACAATGGAAGCAACACAATCATTTCTGCGAATTCCAAGCACTCAACACAAGATTTACGGGAGGAACAACACTCATCTCCCAATCCAACCAAAGAACTCAACACCACAAGAAGGAGTTGGAATAACACAACGACCCTACAGAAGCGAACTCAAGATAGACGGTACTCCAAGGCACACAAGACAATCACATCATCCGTAATGACCCTAAGGAACCCATGAAGACTAGGTGTCTTCCCACGGTCCGAAGGTATTCATACCGAAAGCTCTGATACCAACTATAACAACCCCAAAATTTTGAGAAAACATTTTTTTTATACTATGATTAAAACAATGGGGAGTTAATAGTAGTAATCAAACACAATACAGTAGAACTTCTTATTACATTCTTCTTGATACAATATTTAACTTACAAGAGTACAAGAACAGAGTACACTGAACTACTAGCCACAAACTGCAACGAGAACATACTACTACTACAGTACAACAACCTGTAAACTGAAAAGAGAGAACAACAATCCAAGGAGAGCCAAGCCTGCAACTCCAACAGAGCCGACATCTAAGGCAAGCTCTAAACCAACCTGCAAAAGTAACCCTGCAGTACAATCCTGGAAAGAGAAAGAAAGGTGGGTCTGAGAAAACACAGCTCAGCGACGGTAACAACTAAAGTCTAACAAGAGTGCACAAGAAAGTGCAAGTCTAAACAGAGTAAACCGAGGGTGAAGAGACTGAAAGTAAAGTAGGGCGGAAAGTGAAGTAAAACGCACGCCCACACACACCCAACTGTAACCAAGAGACCAAGAGCCAACCCAAGGCACAACACACCCATACCCACACACACGAGTGAAGTGAAACTAAGAGTATCTCCAAGGTCAAACAAGACGAGTGCCACCCCAAGTCACGGTCAATACACAAGGACCCACGTCACACCACCTCACCACTTCTCAACCCAGGCTACTACCATAGTCAAGTAACCACTTCCCAATCTCTCGCAAGGGAATCCAACAACCACAAGTATACCCATTCCTACATCACCCACAAGGTTGTTGTTTAACTTTGGATTTGTTACATTAGTTATCTTGCCAAGTATTGCACTTCACACCGGTATCCCATTCCGCATCGGCTCATGAGGGCCTAGCACATTCATATCGATTCCAACATTGCCTTCCGGAAAACCCCTAAAGGAGCGGGTCACCAATCGCCTCAAAAGGAGGGCAAACAAATCACAAGTGTTGAGATTTTTCCATGATCCCGCCTGCCGACGCATCATGTCACTTCCGAGACTTCTGGGAACTCGTATCTCCCACCTATGGTCAAAGGATTATTCCTAGACCCCGCCTGCCGATGTATCTAGTATTCCGCGACTTAAAGGAACGCGTATCTCCCACTCAACCAAAATCCATAGTCGC
>NMUG010001300.1:0-18292 GCA_002855965.1 Monotropa hypopitys
GTATTTTGTCATGTTATTTATCCTTTAGTTCCCTTTATGTATTTCTCCCTATTCTAGGGACCCATTTGTAATTTGTCCTTTTCTCATTAATATAAATAGGGTGTATGAGTCTGTCTCATACCCTAAGCTTTGTACACAAACAAATCTTCAGTAGAGACCATGCTCCTTTCTACCACTGCCAATCGTCTTTCTCGTGATAAGGTCCTGAAATATACAATGATCAGGGAAAAAGGTCACACTACAGTTCAGATCATGGGTGAGACGGCTCAAGGACAACAAATTTACGGAGAAGGTAGGAACATGTAAAACTGAGGATAAGGGCAGAAAAGAGGTAGCATGGATTAAACCTTTTCCAGAAATAGGGGAAACAGCGCCATCAGCAATTTTTACTTTGTCATTCCCGGAGGAAGGCTTGTAATCTAAGAACAGATCAGAGGATCCAGACATATGGTCAGATGCACCAGAATCAATTATCCAAGGTAAGGAGTGGTGAGACAGAAAAACACTGTTGGGGTTGACAAAATTACCTCCAAAAGCAAGAGAGGCAGGAAAAGCATTCTGGGATATATCTGTATTTAAAGAGGAAGACTGCCGACCAAGAACCCGGCGGAGAACATCCTCAAGTTCAGTTGGTGTCATGCCAGAGAAAGAGTCTGAAGATGGGGCAAAAGAAGTATCAGTGGAGCCTGCCTGATGTGCACGCTGAAATGACTGAGACCCACGTCCTCTACTCTGACCAGATTGTCCTCCACGATGACCAGAACGATCTCCACGCCCCCCGGAAGGAGTCCCATGCAGCTTCCAACATGTCTCACGGGTATGTCTAGGCTTGTGACAGTAATCACAGAATATCTGTCCCTTTCCTGAAGAAGATAAAGAAGTGGAGCACCCCAGTAGCTGTTCTGATGATGGAGCTGAAAGTAAGGCTGAGCGATCAGATGGGATAGTAGGCATCATAGCAGACCGACGACTCTCCTCATTTTGAACAAAACCAAAGGCCTCTTGAAGACTAGGAAGAGTCTCCAAACCCAAGACACGGCTCCGTACAGGGTCAAATTCAACATTAAGGCCTTCTAGGAACTTGAAGACCCTTTCTTTCTCAATAAATCTCTTATAGCCAATTGAGTCAATCGTACAAACAAGTTTGTAGTCTTGAAGGTGGTCCAACTTCTTCCACCCATTGCTCAGAAAAGTAAAATACTGTAGCACAGACTGCTCCCCCTGAACTGATCTCTCGATAGCCCGACGCAACTCAAAAGCCTGAGAAAAATTACCCTTCCTGGAATATGTAGCTGCCACGGCTTCCCAAACCTCTTGCGCTGATGCCATCGACAAATAGCTCTCCCCAATATCCGGATCCATAGAGTGAATTAGCCAACCCATAATTTGGGAGTTGTTAATCTCCCATTGATCATACTTGGAATCGGTAAGGTCAGGAGCTAGAATCCTTCCATCAACATAACCCATTTTTCCTTTACTTTTCAAGAAGAGGGTCAAACCCTGCGACCATGCCAGATAGTTCTGACCATTGAAAAGTGAGGTGGTTATTTTTATGCTTGGATTGTAGTTTTCTCCAACGGGAGGCAGGAGACTAGTAGCAGTGTCACTTGCAAATTCAGCCATCATACCAGGCAAGGAATCCCAACAACAACCAACAACAGGAGGAAAGTAGATACAACTGATACGACACTCGATCAGGGTAGGTTTGTCGGGTTCTTTGACATAGCCACAGAGCGGTTGTGAGTTCCGCCGAGGATATCAAATATTACCGACGGACTAGGCTGACTCACAAGCAAAACACAATACAAATGCATTAGCCATTAGAGGGTTACCCGTACACAGTGCTTGGCTCAAAGAAGGAATGGCGCAAAGAAGGAATGGCGCACAGCAGCGGGAGAAATGGCGCACAGCAGTGGGCAGGCTCAGTCGATGTAAGAAGTGCCGAGGAGGCTGCTGGTCGGAGTGAGAGCACTGCGGCGAGAAAAACCGGCGAGTCCAGAGATTAATACCCTCTGTAGGAGACGGGCCTTCCCGACTGGAGGTTGCGCACATTGCTGGAGAAGGAGGGAATTCATCCCTGATGCAGAGGAGACACCCGCAGGGAGCAAGTGGCGAAGAAGTCGCCTAATGAAGGGAGCGGCGGCGAGATTTAAGGGTAGGGAATGGTGACCATCGTCTGGCTATTGGCAGGTGCAGAGGATGCTTACGCCCCCATGGCAGCCGACGATGGCAGCAACAAGGAACCTACCAAGGTTGGCGCCTGAGGTGGTCGACTGGAGAGAAGGTGAGAAAAACGGGAAGGAAGGCGACTGATGGTGCGAGAGGAAGCGCAGAGAAGGCTTACGAGGTAAGCTCTGATACCATGTAGAAAGAATATTAGGGTAAAACGTGTGTGAGAAAAGATCTCACACTCCCCGTTATATTAATGATAAAAGGAAAAATACACATGGGCCCCCTGGAATAGGGGACAACATACAAAGGCATTTAAAAAGGATAAAAACAACATATAACATAAATACACTGATCCTAAAGATATTCTAACATTATGTCCCCAAAATCAAAGTCAAAAGATATCAGAGATGGTAGGCCTAGAGACTCAAATCACTTTATGTGCACATTACCATGTTTCATTTCATGTTTTAATTTGATTTGTTTACTAATTTCCATCTTTCTAATTGATGAAAATACCATTCCAAATTGAAACTAAATCTTGCATTGATCATTCATTGGAAACCAAGTAGACTCGTTCCATGTCTTGCATTGTTATAAAGAATTGTTGTCATCCAATCATCTTTCTTTTAGTTTTACAGATTAGTCTTTTAGTTTTACAGATTAGCATTTAGTTTTATATAAACTGGAAAAATGGATTAAACTGGTAACCGAACCAGAATATTTTGGTTTGCAAAATTCCTAAACCGAAATATCCTATTTGGTTTGAAAAAATGCCTAAACTAGACCAAACAAGACTGTTTACACCCATACTTGATACCATGTTAAAGCAACTAACTCAAACCAATTGTCATAAGTAAAGACACCATCTAGGCTCATAAACTAGTTTTTTGAGGTAATAATTAACCAATGTTGGCCAAACTCTAACACTCCTCATTACATGTGACCTCTAACCCGCATGTAGAGAGGTAAACAACGGATCAATAACACACGGACCATAAGAAATAATTGTTGAATTATGATTAGTGAGAAAGCTTAGAGAATGAGAAGGCCTCACTCTCCTTTTATATTAAAAATAATAATGGTGAATTACAACCGGGTCCCTAGTTATAGGGAAATTACAATCAAGACACTAAAAGAATATAATGTAACGAAACATAAATAAAATAACAATATTCCTAACATTATTCTAACACTCCCCCTCAAGTTGGAGCATAGATATCTCTCATGCCCAGCTTGCCAAGAATTTCTTGAAATGGTTTACTGCCAATCCCCTTAGTGAGAATATCCGCTAGCTGATCTCCAGTCCTGACAAATGGCATGCATATTGCTCCACTGGTGAGTTTTTCTTTGATGAAATGGCGATCAATCTCAACATGCTTCGTCTAATCATGTTGAACGGGATTATGAGCTATGTTGATTGCGGCCTTATTATCACAGTACAAATGCATGACGTCCAAGTGAGCAATTCTCAAATCATTAAACAATAGCTTGATCCACAGAAGCTCACATACTCCCTGTGCCATTGCTCTGAATTCTGCTTCAGTACTGGATCTAGCAACAACATTCTGCATCTTACTACTCCAAGTGACTAAGTTTCTACCAACAAAAGTACAATACCCAGAAATGGATCTCCTATCAGTAATTGATCCTGCCCAATCAGCATCGGTATAGGCTTCAACTTTAAGATGAGTATGCTTGGAGAAATACAGACCCTTTCCTGGAGAAGATTTCAAGTACCTCGGAATTCTCATGACTGCATCTAAGTGTATGGTTTTAGGGGCATGCATAAACTGACTCACCATACTAACAGTAAAGGCAATATCAGGACATGAGTGAGATAAGTAAATGAGTTTACCCACTAGTCTCTGATAACTACCTTTATCTGTACGAGTCTCATCCTCATCATCACTTAGTTTCAGATTTGACTCTATTGAAGTGTCACAAGCTTTGCAGCCAAGCATTCCTATTTCTTTCAACAAGTCAAGAACATATTTTCTCTGACATATGAAGATCACATCCTTTGACCTGGCAACTTCAATTCCCAGGAAATATTTCAAATTCCCTAAGTCTTTAATTTCGAATTCCTTTGCCAGAAGTCTTTTGATCCGAGGGATTTCCTCATTATCATCTCTGGTAAGAACTATATCATCAACATAAACAATGAGAGCCATAGTCTTCCCACACGAAGAATGTTTCACAAATAGCGTGTGATCAGCTTGACTCTATTTGAAGCCATACTTCTTCATTGCCTGAGTGAATCTTTCAAACTAGGCCCTTGGAGATTGTTTGAGGTCATACAAAGATTTCCGAAGTCTACATACCTTCCCCTCGGTTTGAGAAGCTTCAAAACTAGGAGGAATATCCATGTATACTTATTCATCTAGATCTCCATGTAAGAAGGCGTTCTTAACATCAAACTGATACAGGGGCCAGTCAAGATTAGCTGCAAGAGATAGAAGGATTCTGACAGTATTCATCTTTGCAAAAGGAGCAAATGTCTCTTGATATTCTACCCCATAGGTTTGTGTAAACCCTTTTGCCACTAACCGAGCCTTATAATGCTCTATTGATCCATCTGCCTTGTGTTTAACAGAATACACACATTTGCATTCCACAGTACACTCACCCTTGGGTAGCTTAGTCAATTCCCAAGTGACATTCTTATGAAGAGCTTTCATTTCCTCTACCATAGCGTGTTTCCATTCAGGAATAGCAAGAGCATCCTGAAAATGATTAGGTATACTTACATAAGAAAGTTTAGACACAAAGGTTTTATAATTGGAGGATAAGTGAGAATAGGATACAAAGTTTGATATGGGTTACTGAGTACAAGATCTCACCCCCTTTCGTTGAGCAATAGGAAGATCTAGATTCATGATATCGGGAGTAATAGGCTCCGTAATATCAGTAGTAGAGTTACCTGGACTCTTATCAAGAGAATGAGATGGCAGTGAAGGATAGGACATGGTCTCTTGTATCCAGTTAATCTTCTGTCGTGCTTTATCTCTGACATACAATTGTTCTTTAGTTTCCTCCTTTCCTGTCTCCACTGGAGCACGAGGAGCACCCTGAACAGTTGGTACCACACCTTCTGGTTTAACAATAGAGACGTGAATTTCTTCACACTGAATCTCTTCCCACTGAGGCTCCCCCTGAAGAGATGACTGTGACATCACGAAGTAGGACTGTGACTCGAAGAAAGTAACGTCCATAGAGACAAACCACTTACGAGTAGGTGGATGATAACACTTGTACCCCTTTTGAGTAGAGGAGTACCCAAGGAAGACACATTTGACAGACCGAGGATCTAATTTACCTCGTAAGGGTGAGTGATTGTGGACAAAACATACACACCCAAAGATTTTTGGAGGAATGAAAAATATGGCTTCAGACCCGAGTAGGACCTGAAGAGGAGATTTTTTTTGGAGGACTTGAGTTGGAAGACGATTAATGAGATAGGTGGCTGTAAGAACAGCTTCTCCCCAATACGATCGTGGAACCCCCATAGAGAAGAGAATACACCTGGCTGTATCAAGAAGATGTCGATTTTTCCGCTCGGCTACTCTATTTTGTTGAGGCGTATTAGTGCACGAGATCTGATGAATGATTCCGTGATTGGAGAAATACTAAGCTAGTCCCGAATCAATGTATTCCCCTCCATTATCGGACCTTAGAATTTTTATGACAACATTAAACTGACAAGAGAAAATTTTGTGAAAATGCTAAAAGATAGAGAAGACTTTCCCTTTTTCTTTCATGAGATACACCCAGGTGGTTCGAGAAAAATCATCAATAAATGTAACAAACCATCTATGACCTTTTACTGACTGAATACGAGTGGGACCCCAGACATCAGAATGAACTAAAGAGAAAGGAATATCACTTTTATTAGGACTCGGAGCAAAAGACGCTCTATGATGTTTGCCAAGTTGACAAGATTCACACTGAAAATTCAACAAATCTTTATTACAAGAAACTGAAGGAAATAAATGTTTAAGTAAATAAAAAGAAGGATGTCCAAGCCGATGATGCCATAGCCATAAATCCTTCTCGTTGCCTGATAGTTGTATAGAATGATGTATTGACTGGTCTGTTTGATCCAGGATATAGAGACCATGTTCCTTTCTACCACTGCCAATCGTCTTCCTCGTGATAAGGTCCTGAAAAATACAATGATTAGGGAAAAAAGTCACACTACAATTCAGATCATGAGTAAGACGACTCAAGGATAAAAGATTTACAGAAAAGGTGGGAACATGTAAAACAGAAGATAAAGGAAGAGAAGGAGTAGCACGGATTAAGCCTTTCCCAGAAACAGAGGAAACCGTACCATCAGCAATCCTAACTCTGTCACTTCCTGAAGAAGGCTTATAGTCTAAGAAAAGGTCAGAAGATCCAGACATATGATCAGACGCACCAGAATCAATGATCCAAGGTAAATACTGGTGAGACAGAAAGGCACTAGTAGAACAGACTAAATTACCTCCATGAGCAAGTGAGGCAGGGAATGCATTCTGGGATGTATCTGTAGTGGTGGATGAAGACTGTTGTCCTAGGACCCGACGAAGAACATCCTCAAGTTCCGTAGAAGTCATGTCTGAGAGAGCATATGAAGATTGAGCAATAGGAGTATCTACTGTGCTGGCCTAATGAGCACGTGGGTGTGGGTGAGACCCGCATCCTTTACCCTGACCAGATCGTCCTTCACGATTGCCAGAACGATCGCCACTCCCCCTGATGGAATCCCATGAAGCTTTCAGTACGTCTCACGAGTATGTCTAGGTCTGTGACAGTAATCGTAGAATAGATGTGTCTTTCCTGAAGAAGACGAAGAAATGAGAGACCCATGTGCTTGCTCTGAAGAAGGGGCAGAAAGTAAGGCAGAACGGTCGGATGTGACAGTGTGCATCATAGCAGACCGACGACTCTCCTCATTTTAAACATATGCAAAGGCCTCCTGAAGGCTAGGAAGAGTCTCCAAACCCAAGACACGACTCCGCACAGGATCAAATTCCACATTTAGACCTTCAAGAAACTTGAAGACCCTTTCTTTTTCAATGAATTTCTTGTACCCAATAGAGTCAGTCGGACAAGCAGGTTTATAATCTTGAAGATGATCCAATTTCTTCCAACCATTACTCAGAAAAGTAAAATATTGAAGCACAGATTGCTCCCCTTGAACAGATCGCTCGATAACTCGGCGCAACTCAAATGCCTGTGAAAAATTGCCCTTCCTGGAATAAGTAGCTGCAACAGCTTCCCAAATATCTTGTATCGTTGTCATGGACAAATAGCTCTCTCCAATATCAGGAATCATAGAGTGAATTAGCCAACCCATAATCAGGGAGTTGGTAATCTCCCATTGGTCATACCTGGGATCAGTAATACCTGGTGCTTGGATCCTTCCATCAACATATCCCATTTTTCTTTACTTTTCAAGAAGAGGGTCAAACTCTGCGACCATGCTAGATAGTTTTGACCATTGAAAAGAGATGTAGTGATTTTTATGCCCGGACTGTAGGATTCTATCTGTGTGTTGACAATACTAGGGCTCTCCCCACTGGGAGGCAGAAGGCTAGTGATGGATTCACTAGTTAGGTCAGCCATCAGACAAGAAAAGGAATCTAATTAGAATCAGCAATAACAAATACGAAGATAATAAGAGCACCCAAAGAAAAAATGATACAGATCCCTCTCTGTGACCATTTGGATCTGGGACTTAATGAGGCAAAGTAGATCATTCAATAGATCTGAAAGTAGGGGTAGATGAATCAGTACACGAACTCAAAGATCAGTAGATCTGGGTTCCCATACAAGTCAATCGACTGAAAAAAAAAGAGGAAGAACGAGCAAACGTTCACAGCCATGTGGGTTAGGGGTTGGCGACGGCTAGCTGAGATTTTGGAATGGCGTTCAGCAGGCGAGAGGGTCGGCTAGGCCTCCATGGCAATGACGCTCGCCGAGGGAGGCGGCGGCCAACAATGAGCAGGAGGTTGGAGAGGCGACGAGATGGCAGGGGAGTGGCGACGGAAGGGCAGGTGAGTGGCGACGGGAGGTAGACGAGCAGGAGGTGTGGCGGCCGATTGGAGGGTTAGGCGACCATGTGTGATGTGGCGAGGGGAAAGAGGGCAACGGGAAGGAGGGGAGGGGATGTGGCACTGGTGATGGGAAGGTGGCTGGCTGGAGGTGTGGCGGCTGAGATAGATTTAGGGTTTGGCTGAAGATGTGGTGGCTGAGATAGATTAGGGTTTGGGATTAGAAAAATAGTTTAGGGTTAGGCTCTGATACCATATTGAATTATGATTAGTGAGAAAGCTTAGAGAATGAGAAGGCATCACTCTCCTTTTATATTAAAAATAATAATGGTGAATTACAACCGGGTCCCTAGTTATAGGGAAATTACAATCAAGACACTAATAGAATATAATGTAACGAAACATAAATAAAATAACAATATTCCTAACATTATTCTAACAATAATGTGCACTTAAGAAACAAACAACAGGGTAATCAAACAAGAAAGTTGTCCAAAAGCCTTCAAAACCCTAGTTCTGAAACCATGTTAAAACATCTAACTCAAAACCAATTGTCAATGGGTTGAGAGGGCGCTCAGGCTCGTATACTATGTTTGAAGGTAATAATTAACCAATGTGAAAAACTCTAACAGGAATAAATGCTTTCAGTTTCCACTTGATTACATTGGAGCCCTCCCTAGTGATTATGGCATTTTTCTTTGCATGTACCAAAGTACATGTTGTGTGTTCAGCTTCTATCTTTCCAAAAAAAAAACTTGATTGATATGGCGAGCAACTTTAGTCGGGGGGAGAGGCCCGTACTCCACTGCTTGCCATACACTCTGGGAATCAATACACACTCCATCTCGCAGCTCTCATGCCAGATCGATCTCTGACTGGAACCTCCGAATTCGCCAACAATGGAAAATGCAATCACAGATAATTTGCATGGAGCCATCCACCTATCCGCAGTCTTTTTCTCACTAGGACATGGCCTGCCCCCTATGAATTTGCCTCCATTTTAGCATTTCTAATTGGAATCCCATATCAGGGGGGAACCTAACCACTGCTATACTTATTTCGCCCAGTTCCTCGAGAATCTAATGAATCCTTTGACTTTGAATGCCAAAACCCGTCACTTTGAAAGCAAGGAATAAGGAAGAAAGGAGTTCTTCACTCGCGAAAGATGTCACTACTCGGGCAAGAGCAAACACAAGTATGGAAAGAAATGTGTATTGACCTTGTAGAAATGCTTCTCAGATAACACTATAGCAGTGTCATCTTGGTACAACTATGAGGGGATCTTAATCCTCATTAAGTATGTTTGCAGGGAGAAATAAAACAATCATAGTTGATAGAAGTACAGAAAGGTGCATTGAAATTACCACAGCCGGAGAAATTAAGCAAATGGCCACTGTTGTTTGGATCCATCATGTAGTAAACCTGCAGACGTTTTAGAAGCATTATAGTTTGAGAAAAAAGTAAAAGAAGTTGCCAGAAATATTACAAATAAAAAGAATACCCGTCGATACAGAATACAAATACAAAAGCCCTATGGGGCAGTAGGATTGCTAATGCAAGCCAAGGTTTACATAATCTAATTTTGAACTTTTATTGCATATAGCACCAGACTAGCAGTTGGTAGCGTGACATTTGAAAGAAAGGAGAAAGGGTTAACAAGTCTCACTACCACAAAAAAAAAAGATATGTTCAACAAAGGGTACTAATCCGCCATCCATCATGTCCTTACATAACAAGAAATGTGTGCTGGAGTTTACAAAAAACAAAGAGTTTCTCCATAGAAATGTCAACAAAACTAACGCTTCTGACCTGAAAGCATATAGGGGTCTGTAAATTGTGAATATAGAAATATGTCCTAAAAAACGCAATACGTAATGGAAAATAGTTTCTAAGCTGTTCTGAAATACAGCCCTTCAATTGTAGTGCATGCCACCAAGCAATCAAAACTTTTAGGGACATCGAATTTCATGAAGATATGTGTGCATGTGTGTAATGAAAAGAAGCACCATTATGATGTTTCACAAGAAATCTTAAGAAAAAAACAGGAGAACATGGTGCAGACACTGGGTTCACGCGCGTCTACAATCGACGGCGTAAAAGAGTGGCTCACCCAATGTCCTTATGACTAGATGATTGTGGACCCATATGATTTATCATTAGGATATTTATCTCATTTGTTATCTAGGATTTATCCAGTTTATTTTTTATATTAGATTTACCTAGTATCTAGTTAGGTTTTATCTTGTTAGTCCATATTTATCCTTTTTATTGGTTGTAATCTCTTTGGCCTATTTAAAGAGCTCCTGCTAGATGTTTAGGATGATAAACCAAATCAAACCAAACAAAGTCTTAAGTTGGGGTTGGCTACATGAATACGTTTTTTCCATATAGTTCTGTCAAGAGCATCGTGTTCTGTAATATGCAAATAACCTACGTCTCTTCTAACTACTGCTTCTACGGTCAATTTTGATCTTGCCCTCCCCTTAGTGCTACCATCTACCGAAATCAAATCACTGTTCCTAACTACTGTATCATTCGATCAATGATAGACATGTACAAACCACCTTAATCTATTTTCTCTCATCTTGTCTTCTATCGGTGCCACGTCTAACATTCCATGAATGTTTTCGTTTTTAACTCCATATCGTAGAGTCTTACAACACATCCAACTTAGAATTCTCATTTCGGCTACACTCGGCTTACATGAATACACCGTTTCCATGGAGTTCTGTCAAGAATATCGTGTTCTGCAATATGCAAAAAACCTACGTCCCTTCTAACTACTACTTCTAAGGTAAATTTTGGTCTTCCCTCCCCTTAGTGCTACCATCTACCAAAATCAAATCACTCTCCTAACTACTGCATCATTCGATCTACGATAGACATGTACAAACTACCTTTATCTATTTTCTCTCATCTTGTCTTCTATTGGTACTGTAACGGCCCCGGAATTTCAAACCATTTTTTTAAAGGATGACATTGAGCAATTAAAATAACTAAACGGATAAAATCAAAGATAATTCCCAATACAGTCCATATGGCTTACAAAT
This sequence comes from Monotropa hypopitys, assembly GCA_002855965.1. NCBI lineage: Eukaryota > Viridiplantae > Streptophyta > Magnoliopsida > Ericales > Ericaceae > Monotropa > Monotropa hypopitys. The sequence continues at coordinate 11,258 of NMUG010001300.1, forward strand.
GAAAGTCGCAAGAAAATACAAATGAAGTCCTTTAAACTACATATTACAAACCGGGTACCATTAAGACTTTGAAATAAAATGCGGAATAGAAATAAATAATGCTCATCCATGAGCAATGCTTCCAATGATCTTCAAAATATGCCTTGGAACTCCACTCCAAGCCAAGCCATAGGCTCTTTACCTAAAAATAGAGGGTTAGGCAAAGCCTAGTAGAGAAATCTAAACAAGAGATGTATATGATGGTCGTGGGTGCGTGCCGGTGTACAAAAATAAATATATGATGCATGCATGAGGACACAAGAGGTTTTAAGTGAGATGATCAAGTTTAAGAAGTGTTGTTCCATTTCTTTTCAATTCCAAGAGTCAAGTATTCCAAGTTATTTCCAATTCTTTCCAACACCTTATCAAAATAAAGATTTCTAATATTTCATAAATCATTGGGTTTCCAATTTATATTCCAATTCATCATCAAAATAAGGATTACCAATTATCAACAATCTAAGAGTTTCGGCTAAATTCCGCGCTAGTTGCCCGTCAGCTAAATTAATCGTATACTTCCTCGTATTATCCGACCCGTCGGAAGAGTCCAGTCAAACCCCCATTGCGCAATGTCATGGGTACAAATACTCAGAGTACAAATACCCGTATATATAATAGCCAACTCAAGATTCAATATCCACCGCAACAATCCACTTAGTTGATTAATTTCCAAAATACCATATTAAGACCAATTGCCAAATTTCAAGTGTTTCAAGGGTTTCCAATGTGCCAATTTACAATTCAAGGATTTAATTTAAGAAAACCAAACCCCAATTCCATTTTTTCAAAATTTCCAAAAGAAGTCAAAATTAGGATTTTTCAACAATTTGGGAGTTTTCGATTTAAACAAAGGGGATATCAAATTGACACCATGGGAAGTCCATACAAGCAAGATTATGAACCCTAGACTTGATTCAAGACTCAAACAAGACCTGAAGACCCACCATACTTGCATCAACATGATTTTTACGAAAATGAGAGGGGGAGGAAGCAAGACTAATACATATAGATACAAGTGTTTAGAAAACTCTACCTTGAATGAAGATTTACTCACAACCCTAGGTGAGGAGTTCTTAATAGTACCACGAGCTTTGTACGTCAATCGATAGAGCTCGGGAGCCTCTACGCACTTAATGAATAAGATTTCTTCAAAAGCTCCACGGATCTTTAAGAGTTTTAGAGAGAAGGGAGAGAGAAATTGAGAGAGAAAATGGAAAACGAAAGAGAGAGAGTGAGGGAGATGGGTTCTAGTTTGAATTAGGGCTTCTCCACCATATTAGAGTGTGTAGAACACCTGGGAAATGACCAAAATGACCTTACTAAACTCTGTCAGAATTTCCCCCCGACAAACCCGTAACTGGTTACGGGCATAGTGGCAACCGGTTACGGATGTCACTACCCAAACCTTGTCTTGCGGTTTCCCTTGCGGAAACCGGTTGCGGGTGAGGAAAAGCAGTTATGGTTACACGCATGCGAAACCGGTTGCGAGGCTCTGGAAACTAGTTACGATTACCCAAGGGAAAAACCGGTTGCGGGGAAAGAGGAAACCGGTTTCGGACACCACTACCCAGAAACAATTGGGGAGTATTTTGGACACAAAATCTTCATAAGAACTCCGATTGATACGATTCAAATTGCATTGGATTCAGAATTGAATCCTATATGACTTCCAAGGCTTTACCATTTCATTAATCAAATGAAAATTTTGGGATTATAAATCAACCAAAATCCAAGAAATAAAATTAAGATTTCGAAAATCGCTCTATAAAATTCTCAACAGTTACAATCTACCCTCCTTATAGAAATTTTGTCCTCGAAATTTACATAAACAAGGATCAAAGATACAACATGAAGAAGAAGAATCTTCTACGAATCGAATAGTTCTGGGTATTTCTCTCAAATCCCAGATGCGAATAGGTTGTTCCTCGAGATTTATATGAACAAGGACCAATGACGAAGACATGGTCCTTAATACTCGAGACATCAACAGAATCAAGTCAAGAATTGACGGTTCCGAAGGAGGTTATCAAGCTGAATATAAATCCGTAAGACGGATATAAGAAGAAGGCCTCAAGTTCAACACTCTCCCAAGCATTCCTCACTATCACAACATGCCAAAATTTGAAGAATTTCTACAATCTCAATGCAAATAAGAGAGGAGGAGCGACCAACTCAACTCTACCTCGACTCGCAATTCATACGAGGGATCTCCACTACACAGGATATGATAGGATGGCATCCGAAACCACTGGGAGACATCATACTATGGGATAAGAATTCGCTGAAAGAAGCAAAGCACCACACATCATTCGCAGGGCACAAGTATTTAGCAAAGAAGGGGAAGGTTAGAGACCTCACCACAAGAACGCCACAAGGAGAACTCTTTCAGTCCAACAACTCTTTTCCAGCACCCCAAAACCTAATCATCGAGAATTTGCGACCCATGCCAAAATGATACGAATGAGGAAGCCATGGCACCGAGCTTAGAATCAATAGGGGTCTTAGAACCAATTACTATCAAAGAGATGGATCAAAGGAATGAATTACAAGATTATCAACAATATGGTCAACAAGTTGACCCAACCAACCACTCCAACTCTCGTATCTCTGCCATAATCTCATATAACTCCGCCTACTCGCCAATAAATGCACAAGCAATCGCCTAACTTCCAAAATAAATGTCCCACTGGACCTAACTCAGAATTTGAAAATGGAACCGACGGATACATTTTGATTCGATATAATTGTAGTCCGGGAACTTACGAAAGGTAAGGTTTTGAGGCAAGAGAGAATTTGAGATAAATGGACAGACTAGAACTTCAACTAAGGAAAACAATTATAAGACTTATCCAAAATAAGCTTACGACAGATGTCTATACATCACACTAACCCAAAATCTTTGCATTATGAATCTAGATCACTACATGAGTCATAGGGTTATGCCTATATAACTACAAAGGTGGTCACACCAACCTCACCACCACACTTGCGCTAGACAACTGGAAATTACTAAACTGAAGATCAAGACACCAAAACTCACACACAACTAACCCTGCACGCAAACCTAGTGTGGTACCAGAATGACCTCTGGAAGTTCGTTTTGAGATGCGCTGGCCAGCCGCCTTCTCAAAACAAACCTTACTATTCATTCCTACACCACATGACACGGACTACACACCCCCGATCATGCCAAACAGCAATATATAGCTAAGTCAGTGCAGTCGACCCAAAAGAGACACTCTCTCAAAACAAAATACCAATAGGTGACATTATCCCAAATCAGAGGTGCTCAATCACCTAAGGAATAAGACGACCAGGGAGATGATAGCAAATCGGATTCGCAAAATGAAATCGCGAGAAGAGAACGTCCATAAGAGATCAATACGCTTAAACGAGAGTGCGCGAGACAAAATATGATTGGAAGATGGGGGGAATCCCTAGGATCCTACCATCTTTTCCCACGAAAGAGAGAATGGCGACGGATGACTTTTTTATAATAGTGTTTGCTACGAGCGAGTAAAGAATTTAACATACGGTTTTGCGACTTCGAGAAGGCAAGAATGCAAAGAAGTAGGTAGATCGCATCGCACAAGGTGAAGAACATACTATAGCTCAACTGGGTGACACAAGTTTCGGCACTTCTATGAATCATCCCTAAGGATACGACGACGAATAGGAATGACATCAAAATCTTGGTAGGAATAAGTCAAGAATCTCCCAAGACAATGGGCTTCTCTCATTGTCGCTAACCAACATCAACACGATACAAGTAGATCAAGAATGTGACAAATAAAGGTAAGGAGTAGTCAACTCGCATATCATCAAAGAATCGGGTATCCTAACCTCGATTAGGATGAGGCACGAACGCATACCATCAATCTCCCAATCTAAGATGGATAGAAGTCGCCTTTCACTTATACAATTTTACAGGAACGGAAGAGACGAGAAACAACTGAAGGATGGCTTCCACTCGTCAATCCAACCATCTATAGATACAATAAGGGTAGGCACACTAAGGATAGCATGCGACCAACGACATTCCATGACCAACGTGGTCAAGGATAGGAACGAAACGGACCAACTTCACCACGAAGCATAATCTCGCGACAATAGGCTAGGATAATTACTAACTCCAAATTATAACCACGACCACAGACTCATGGTTCAACTACACTTCCTCCTCAAACAATCTCCTAAGAGACTCTCATGCACAACAACGTGTCAATCCCTCAACGTCCTTGAACAAAATATTCGCCTTTCAAACTAAAAGGGCCAAACCTCTACCACCAACAAAGAGGGAAACCTCTAACGTTGTCGTATTTTAAAACTTAGAGGTATAAACGAATGCTTAAGTTTGAATCAAACAACTCATTCTTGATTAGTATCTTAATCTTTTCATATCCATATTGTTTAGACTATATTGCTTCCGCATTGTGTCTAAGTAGTTTGGTTGAAAGAAATTTTTAATTTAGACACGTTTTTTATCCTCCCCCCCTCTTTGGTTGCATTTTTGGCCCAACAAAGAGGTTTAGTACTACCCATCCCCCATCACTAAATGCCTCAAGAAAGGTGATTTTGTTTGTATGCGTACTGCCTCCCGAGCATTTTAGGATATCAAGACTCGGATGACTGACACTCTAACTATGCATCTCCTCAATTTTTTCAAGCTGTTTGAAGTTGAATGTGACGCGTTAGGCATTGGGATTGGTGGAGAACTCAATTAGGAACACCATCTGATATCATTCTTTAGCAAAAAGCTAAATGCAGCTAAGCAACGACACTCGGTCTATGACAAGGAACTCTATGTGGTTATTCGATCTTTGCATCATTGGCGTCATTACCTTCTATTGCATGAATTTTTTCTCTACTATGACCACGAGGTTCTCTTTTACCTTACCTCCAAAAAAATCAACTCCCGACATAAACATTGGGTTTAATTTCTTCAAGCATACACCTTTGTACTTAAGCATAAATATGCAATTGAAAATAAGGTAGCCGATGCCCTCAGCCGTCGTGTCACTTTATTGTCCTTGTGAATTTCAAGGTCATGGATTGAGTGTCCAAAGAAGGATAACCTACACTTTCCTAACTTTAGCGGGGTTTACTAACAGTTTACGAAAGATCCTCTTCGGGCCATCAACGACTTCTTCCTCTTTGATGTGTACCTAGTTTGTGTCTCTAAGCTTTGCATTACCTGCACTTCATCTCAAGAGTTTCTAGTAAGGGAAGTTCATGCCAGAGGCCTCTCTAGCCATTTTAGGCGCGACAAAACCATTACGAAGGTTGAATGCCAATTTTATTGGCCAAGTGTTAAAAAAGATGTTGGTAAAAACATCGCTCAGTGTCGTACTTTCTAATTGGCTAAATATCGCAAGCAAAACACGTTTTGTGCACTCCACTGACCGTCTCTGGCCGTCCTTGGTAGAATGTGAGTATGAACTTTGTCCTCGGTCATCCACGTACCTTTAGGAAACATGATTCCACATTTGTGGTGGACGACCACTTCTCTAAGATGGTTCATTTCCTTCCTGGCAACAAAACGACTTATGCTTCTCATGTCAACCACTTCTATTTCACTAAAATTGTCAAGCTTTATGGTCTCCATAAGACCATTGTGTTTGATTGTGATGTTCGCTTAATGAGCTATTTTTGGAAAACCTTGTAGCACATAGTAGGTACCAAGCTTAAATTTAGTATTGCCTATCATACCAAAAAAGATGGATAGATAGAAGTGGTTAATCGCAGTTTGGGGAACCTTTTGCATTGCTTGGTCAATGAGAACAATCGAAACTAAGACTCGATCTACGCCCCAGCCAAATTTTCTTACAATAGTTTTGCCAACAATTCCACTAGTTTGAGTACTTCTGTGCATGGGTTTTAGCCTCACATCACAAACCCATTGACCTTCCCATAAGCCCTCACAAACGAGTCTCTGAGTCAACTGAGACGTTTGCGTGTCACATTCATAACCCGTGTGCTACCATTAGACCAACAAATCCAGGCGAATAATGCTATGTATAAATTACATGCAGATTTGCACCACTTTTAATACATAGAATTTGGTTGCTTACCACCCTCCTGTTTACATTGTTCGAGACCACTTTGTTGACTCTGCAATTTCCCCATATACCCCACACACTCCTGCCCTTGTTCCCTTGCTGGTACCTGCTTGACTGTTTTTGGTGTTATAAAAGAGTGCTTGATGCGGATAGCGTGGCTGACGCTTACCTGGAGACTCGGGGGCGCCGGTATGCCCGGGATACCCGCCCAGTAAAACGGGCGTAACTTTTGATCCGTAGCTCCGATTTCAGCGTTCTTTGGACCGTTGGAAAGCTATCGGAGAGACGCTCGACGCCTCAAAATCGCTACGCCATTTTGAGCCCTGGAGCAGCCCCAAAAACAGCTTATCCGGTTTTTGTATTTCGCCCGCTTGTTTTGGGCTTTTTATTTCAGTCTTTTATTTGCTAGGCCCAACTTGTTTAAGGATTAGGGTTTTATGGGTATTTAAGGAACACTCTTGTATCTCTTTTCGTAGCTTCGATTGAATGAAAACCCTATAGTGCATTCCTGCACTTTCTTCCCACTCTTTCGGTATTCGCTTCGAATCAACGATCGATTGATGCCTATTGACTTGGCATTCTTCTGAATCAACAAGTTCGTAGAAAAAATACATCCTTGTATTTAACCTACTCCTTTGCAGCCGTCATCTTCCATTGACGACTGCATCAGTTAATATCAGAGCACAGTTTCAGTCCCTGAGGAACGATGCCGCCGAGACGCCGCCCGATCCAGGAGGTTAGAGAAGATGACAGGATTGATCGACTACAGCAGGTGGTGGAAAACCTAGCCGCCAGTGTGGCTGCGATACAGATCCAGCTCCAGCAACAGCAACAACAGCCGCCGCCGCCACAACGACGGAACCCTAACTAGGGCGTTGTGGAGGATGACGACTCTGATGACATTCCCAGCGAATAAGAGGAGGAGGAGAACCCTTTC
>NMUG010001301.1:0-18285 GCA_002855965.1 Monotropa hypopitys
TTTTATTATATTTTACCTTCATAAATTATTTATATTATTTGATTCATTACTTTCTTATTACCTATTACTTTTGTTATATTTTGCTATTTTCGATCATACTTTTATTCTTTGCTTAAAATTTAATAAGAATAAAAATTACAATACTAAGAATTTTACTCCGTGTCTTTAGGCACAAGCCTACGCTAGATACTATTTGAATGCATGTTACCGCCTTTCTTAAATTTTATCCACTTGTTGAACATAGAATATATATATATATATTCATTAATGGAAAGATATACTCAAATTAAGAAAGAAACTTGCATATTAGGAGTGATGTGTACGAAAAGGGAAAAAACTTACTGTGGAGGGGTAAAGTATAAGATGACACGTGGCAGTACAGATTTATCAGTTGGTGAAGTTATTTAGTGCGGCCAGAATATTAGCAGTGCTGAGTTTGATGAAATGGTCATATTTTCTTGAGTGGCACCGCGGATAAGGTCATCTCTATGAGATTAGGACATCTGCGCGGGATGTCCCTTGGGAGTATTGACATTGTTGATTAGATTATCTATGATGAGCTGATAGCATGTCCAATGGGGAAGAACCGGTTCAGGAACATTCTTGTCAGATTATGGGTAATCTAGTTGGAATAAGTGTGAAGGGGTTAATGTTGAGATCTTAGCCGAGGTGATATAGCCAGCTCATGCACGTAATTGCTTGCGGCGCGGTCAGGATTGGGCCGAGAAGGCTATCCTGGTAGTGCGGTTGTAGGGGTGTGCGGGGTGGATCACACGGGCGAGGTAAGCTTTACGTTAATCAGTGCGGGGGTTGTCCGTGCGACAATCATCTTCAGCGCGGGAGAAATGCGCCTGAGCATTAATTGGCCAGTCTGTGACCATAAATGCACATATTGTGTTCATACTGTCAGGGGGAACGTTTTGATCTGATTAAGAGAAGAAGTTGTAGAGATGTAACAGGGACTGAAGACGAGGAGTCTTCTGTCCATATTCATTTCCCCTCTTTGATGAGAAATCAAGGAGTTGGAAGGTCACCATTAATGAGGAGAGTAGAGATACAAAAGGGAATTTTCTTCACCTGTGAAAGGTACGGTCTCACACATTCTCTCGTTCTTATCTCTCTTTAGATAAGGATTTTGTTATTCCATTTGGGACTAACTTAATCATCGGAGTGCCTTCCAAGCCACAGTGGCGGGGGGTCTTCTAACTGTTTCCTTTGGTTGCAGAGAGTTCAGGAGAGATTGGATAACAGCAAGGAATTAAGCAAGGAAAGGATCTTAAGTTCAGTTCAACAGAAGCACTCAATGATAGTGAAAATTATCACTGTCGACAATTGGCACCGTCTGTGGGAAATCCACACCAAGTTGAAGTAAAGTTCGTTGCTGAGAAGTTTGAAGCGGAGATGGCAATTATCAGAGAAAATGAAGTCGAACAGACACCAGAAGCAGGGATAAATGTCAGGGATGGGCATGGAACCCAAGAAAACTATCCTAGTCCACCCCACGCCCCCAGGAAGACAAGGGACCACCCTCGGTTTCGAATTTTTCTAAGAGGAGGTTCAAGCAGGCCACAGGATGTGGAAATGGCCGACATTGTCCATGACGAGGATGAGGATCGCATAGATATCCAGGATGATTACGAGGTGGAAGATGCAAGTTCGAGCCGTTCCAGATCCTTGGGTTCCCAATCCAAATCCAAGTCCGCTAGAAACGAGGATCTGTCCGAATTGGTCAGGATCCAAGGGGAGACAATACGACGATTGGAGGCCCAAGTGCAGAATATGGAACGACAGAAAGATGATGTGCCTCAGGGAAATCGACCTTTGGTTACCCCTGCAAGGCAGAATGTCCACACCCGTCCTAGAACACGTGGAGGTCAGAGAATGGCTCCCGGTGTTCGAAGACAGGGGGAGTGGCAAATGCCAGGAGACCAGTCGATGGCGCGAACAGGGGAATGCAGGCTCCACCCCTTCCCCCGAGAAGGGAGAGGGAGGTTAGGGACCCTCCACAACACAGTGAGCACTAGAGGAGGACACGAAACAGAGGTTCGCATCGCACCAATCGGCCTCAGATGGCCAGGTCAGTGAATTCGGTGCCAGACTTGAGAGATCATTTGTGCAACAGGGCCCAGGCCAGATCTGCTCAAAACCATGGGGATGTTAATCCTCAAGTAGAGGATTTGCGAAGGTGGATAGATGAAAAGTTCAGGGGAAGGGCAACAGCCCAGGAGAGTGCGAGAAAGGCAATTCAGCAAATCACGTCGACTCCCTTATCTCATGAGATTTCAGATTACCGAGTTCCAAGGGGTTTCTCTCTGCCCAACTTTCCTAAGTATGACGGAAAGGTGGACCCAGTGGCCCACCTGAAGGATTTTCAACAGGCTCTCATCCTTTATAAAGGTGATGAGTTTCTTTATTGCCGGATGTTTGCGTCAAGCCTGGGACGCATGGCTCTTAGTTGGTATCACAAACTGACTGCACACTCCATTACCAGTTGGGCGCAGCTAGCAGAGCTATTCGTGGGACGATTCATGACCATCCGCGCAACCCCAAAGCATTTTGATTCTTTGACTTCGTTGAAAAAACGGTCAAATGAATCCCTTCGCGAGTACGCGGGCAGGTATGTGGAAATTTATAATGATGTGGAGGATTGCACGGTGAAGCAAGGAGTGACAATGTTCAGGCTAGGGCTTTCCTTTGGTGAGAAACTAAGGGAATCCTTAACCTTGAACCCGGTGGACTCCTTTCTCGAGCTCATGGAAAGGGTTGAACAACATGCTAAGTTGGAAGAGGAAGCCAACAGGGAGGCAGGCCGCACTGCCAATAGAGCTCACCGCGCTCACGTTGTTGAGCCTACCGAGAAGAAGAAGAAGAAGAAGAGAAAGAGGTCAGCGCGGCCCCAGTCTCCCGAGAAGGAAGTCAATGTGGTGCCAGCACCTGCCGCACAGCAAGCTAATTTCAACGGGTTGCCGAAGACTGTAGAATGTTCAAACAGTTCTTAGAAGAGTTGGTGGAGGCTGGTCATTTGAAGCAGTACCTAGCTCAACCCCCTGCGCAGAACAACAGGCAGGTCAGTGTGGTGGGGGATGGTGCTTGCTCAGATGAGGACCTACCTCCAGCTGGAGTAATACGTGTGATTCATGGAGGTGAAGAGCAGGTTCCACTTCAGGAGTCCACGGCTTTAAGAAGAAAGCAGGCTTCAGAGCACCATGTGCTACAACTCGGCCAAAAGAGAGAAATGGAGAACGATGGATATACAGCACAGATAGCCTTCTCGGATGAAGATTTGGAGGGAGTCACCGTGCCGCACAATGATGCCTTGGTCGTTACCTTGAACATTAACAGATTCGACACCGAAAGGATATTGATTGACCGTGGCAGTTCTACAGACATCTTGTATTTGCAAGCATTTTTTGAAGATGGGTCTTTCTCAGGAGGATCTAAGGGAAGTGTGGATCCCCTTGATTGGTTTCAGTGCAGAGCCCATGTGGCCCCTTGGTTCCATTGTGCTGCCAGTCAGGGTAGGGCATGTCACCAAGGATGTGGAATTTCTGGTCACCGATGTATCGTCAGCCTACAATGCGATAATGGGAAGGACATGGATGCACAAGATGGGTGCTATCCCGTCCACTTACCATCAATTGATTAAGTTTCCAGGCCCTAAGGGGGTAGAAAGCATTCGAGGGAATCAGAAATCGTCCCGAAATTGTTTTCTCATCTCAATCAAATCTGGGCCAAAGTGCGAGCATGTTAAGTCCATTGAAGTGCCCGACCAGTCAGTTTTAGAAGATGTGGGAGCGGACCCCAGTGCCCGTGTGGTCGAGAGCTTGAGAAAAGTTCCCGCCCATGAATCAAACACTGACAGGTATTTCCTCCTCGGGGATGAACTCCCGGAGAAGGAGGCCCTCGAGTTTGAAAGGGTGCTTAAAGAAAATATCGATGTATTTGCTTGGACCCCAGCAGAGATGCCTGGTTTTGACCCGAGCATAATATGTCACCACTTGAACGTGGATCCTTGCCACAAACCGGTGATGCAAAGAAGAAGACGCTCAGCCGCGCACCATGCAGAAGCGGTGATGGAGGAAGTTAGCCGTTTGATGGAGGCCAAGGCTATCAGGGAGGTGTATTACCCCGAATGGTTATCTAACACCGTTGTAGTGAAAAATAAAAATGGAGCATGGAGGGTTTGTGTAGATTTCACTAGCCTCAACAAGGCATGTCCGAAAGACAGCTTTCCCATGCCCAAGATCGACCAGCTAGTGGATTCCACAGCGGGGTATGCGCGGATGAGTTTTTTAGATGCTTTCAGAGGTTATCACCAAATAGCCATGTACGAACCAGACCAGGAGAAAACCGCCTTCATCACTCCTCTGGGTTTGTATTGCTACAGGGTGATGCCATTTGGACTCAGAAACGCGGGTGCAACCTACCAGAGATTGGCCACACTTATGTTCAAAGAATTGATGGGAAAGACCATGGAGGTATATATTGATGATATGGTGGTAAAGTCCAAGGAGTCAGGATCCCACATATCCGATTTATGTCAGACCTTCTGTATTCTGCGGCAGTACGGCTTGAAGCTCAACGCCTCTAAGTGTGCTTTCGAAGTCAGTTCGGGCAAGTTCTTAGAACATCTCGTCACCAGAAGAGGCATTGAGGCAGATCCCAGTCAGATTGTTGCGTTGCAGAATCTCCAAAGTCCGAGAATGACTAAGGAGGTGCAGAGTCTGACTGGGATGGTTGCCGCTCTGAACAGATTCATAAGCCGGTCTTCTGACAGATGCAGACCTTTCTTTCAGCTGCTGAGGAAGAGTGCGACCTGCTCATGGGGGCAGATTGTGAAAATGCTTTCCAGGAGTTGAAAAAGTATTTATCAGAGCCTCCTTTGATCTCCACACCAATTCCTGGGGAGAAGCTGACAGTATACTTAGCCATTTCAGATCATGCAATCAGCGCAGTCTTGATCAAGGAGGAAGAAGGAAAACAAGTGCTTGTTTATTATGTGAGCAAAACTTTGCTAGATGCCGAAACCCGGTATTTACCACTAGAAAAATTGATCTTTGCCTTGGTTATGGCTTCACGCAAGCTACAACATTATTTCCTAGCCCATCCAGTTGAAGTACCAACGGTCCATTCAGTAGGGACTGTCCTGAGAAAGGCAGACCTATCCGGGAGGGTTGCAGCATGGTTAGTGGAACTTGGAGAGTATGACATCAGGTATGTGCCTCGTATTGCAGTTAAGGGACAGATACTAGCAGATTTTGTAGCAGAGTTCTCCGCAGTACCAGCCCATACGGAAGCGCGACATGACCTAGCAGAGGAGAACCCCGTACACCCTGAGCTGCAAGTTGATGAGCCACCCGTGGGTGAGTTATGGAAGATCTATGTGGATGGATCAGCCTGCAGCAAGGGGTCAGGTATTGGAGTGGTGATGGTATCGCTAGAGTCCGTTGTTTTAGAACAATCAGTCCGGTTGGCATTCAGGGCCTCGAATAACGAAGCAGAATACAAAGCCATGCTAGCGGGACTTACTGGTGTACAAAAATGTAGAGCCCAACATGTTGTGGTTCATTGTGATATACAGTTGGTGGTGAACCAACTGTCAGGGGAATATGCTACAAAAGACGATAGGATGGCTCTCTACGCTGCCGCAGTGAAGCAAAAAATACAAGATTTCAAAACAATACGTGTTGTGCAGATCACTTCCAAGCAGAACAGCCACGCGGATGCTCTGGCATGTCTTGCCTTATCAGTTCCAGCAGAGTTTCACCGTACTATTAGTGTGGACTCTCTTGCAAAGCCAAGCATTCAGATGGGAGCTACAGAAGAAGTTCATAACATCGAGTTGGGTCCCAGTTGGATGGACCCCATTCTCACCTACCTGAAAGAGGACAAGTTACCCGAAGATAAGAAGGAAACTCATAGGATCAAGGTGAAGTCATCTCGTTTCTGAATCTCCCCAGAAGGACACTTGTACAGAAAATCTTTCACCAGACTCTATTTGCGCTGCGTGCACCCATCAATGGTTCAACAATTTCTCATCGAAATCCATGAGGGAGTGTGCGGCAGCCACGCTGGAGGACGGTCATTAGCACACCGAGCTATTTCTCAAGGGTGCTGGTGGCCCTATATGCAAGAAGATGCTAAGGCCTACGTTCAGCAGTGCGACAAATTTCAGAGGTTTTCACACATCATTCACACACCTTCAGCAGATTTGGCGCCACTTACAAGTCCATGACCATTCGCCCAGTGGGGTCTGGATATTGTGGGTCCGTTGTCGACTGTGCGGGGAGCTGTGAAATATTTGTTGGTAGGAACGGATTATTTTACCAAGTGGATAAGAGCAGAGCCGCTTGCCAAGATAACGGAGCAGAACATAGAGAGGTTTGTCTGGAAGAACATCATCACACAGTTTGGAGTTCCTTATGCCATAGTTTCAGATAATGGCACTCAATTTCAAGACCGCTTCAAGAAATTTTGTTTTACTTACAAAATCAAGAACTATTATGCATCCGTCAGTTATCCACAGTGAAATGGCCAAGCAGAAGCTTCAAACAAGACTGTATTAGATGGAATCAAGAAGAGATTGGAGAAGGCAAAGGGTGCATAGGTTGACGAGTTACCCCTTGTACTTTGGGCTTACCGTACAACTCCTCGCCGCGCAACGAGAGAGACACCTTATTCCCTAGCCTATGGGACAGAAGTAGTGATACCATTGGAGATTGGCATTCCCACCATCCGCACTGCACTGGTGGATCATGGGGGCAATGACCAAGCACTATCAGTTCATTTAGACTTTGCAGATGAGAAAAGAGAGTATGCACTGATCAAGATGGCGGCATACCAGAGCCAGTTAGCCAGATTTTATAACAAGAGGGTTCATATTCGGCAGTTCGGCATCGGCGACCTTGTGCTGAGGAAAGTGTTGGAAACTACAAAAAACCCAGCGGATGGCAAATTGGGGCCAAACTGGGAAGGTCCCTACAAAGTTGTTGGCAGATCGGGCCATGGGGCCTACAAGTTAGTTGATTTAGAAGGAAACCCCATTCCCCGCACATGGAACATCTCTAATTTGAAGAAGTATTATTACTGATGTACTTGTCGTTTGGGGCCTTATTTCAATAAAAATGTTGTTCTTGTTACTACCCTTGCCTCGACACGTTTGTGTGATTTGAAGAAGTCCGGATTACAGTTCTAAATGAGCAAGAGAAACTTTTAAGAAAAACTTTCACTTCCTCGTTGGGGGGCAATGGACCCGAGCAAAGAATGCTCGGAATGGGTTGAGAAGGACTAGGTTCATTGTTCCTGAGCTCAGCTAGGCAGAGAATGCCACCGTTAGGGGACCAAGAATCTCGTGGTGCTGAGTTCGAATTTGGGCGAGAAGCCTAGAAGGTCCATACTTATATGGGTTCCTAAACCAAAAGCCATCTTTAGGGGATGAGAAGTCCCAAGAGGCCCCCGATTTGAAATGGGTGGGAAAACCCACAAGGGTCTAAAGTGACACTGAATCTACATTGTCTTTAGGGGACGAGAAATCCCAAGGCAGCCCAGATTCGAATGAGTGAGAAACTCTAAGGGCACTAACAGTCCCTGGCCGAGGAAGCAAATTAAGTTGCCTAAGGCCTAAAAAGGGTGAGAAACCCGAAAAGCCCGTGTACATAGTAACATACGGGAGAGACCATTTGTTGGTCACTACGGTTATATTACAGTGCGGCAAATTATGTAAAGTGTGCAAAAGCCAAGTACATGTGAAAGAAAACGAAGTAGTTGCAAAAACTAACATCACCCAACGATCAAAACAAGCAAAGTAATGGTGCTAGCATATAGCTAACACCGGAGTCAGAGTTATTACAGACCATTTAAAACTAAGTTCAAGTGCTTGGAAAGAGGAGAATTCTAAATGATTGGAGAAAGATCAGCAAGCCCCGCAGTCTCAATTGTCAGATCAGTCAGGGGTCCCACAATGCTTGTGGATGGGTCACTGCTTGAGATATGCTCGTTTGAGTGCGCGGGAACACTTTCTATCTGATCACCACCAGTCTGGGGCACTGTGGTAACGTCAATTCCAACTTCGACTGGCAGCACGGGCAGTTCTGTTTCCAGTGGCTCTTCTGCTGGTGTGGAGGGGGCTGTTTGGGATAGTTGGCTTGGAACTGGAGCTGTAGCCCTTAGCGCAGAATCCCATGCAACTCCGTAGAAGTCAAGAGCAGAGTCCCAGTACTAGGCAAAGAAGGTGTCAACAAGCGAGGGAAGCTGCTCTTGAAATTGCTTGGAGTAGTTAGCCACCGTCTCTACACATCGCCTCGCGTGCTCTTCCTCCTTGGCAGCCTGCATCTCCTCCTTCAGCTTTGAGTTCTCGGTCTGCGCGGCTTTCAGTGAATTGTCCCGACGCTGGACCCTGTCCTCTAGCTTTTTTATAGCCATTTTGTGGGGATCTTCTTTTTTCTTCGTCTCTCGATCATACTCGGCTTGTGCCAGCTCGAGTTTGGTTTTGGCAGAATTGGCCATGCCCAGCTTTTCAATCTCCAAGGTCAGGACTTTGCCTTTCTCGGCAGCCATCTCTCCACCCAGCTCGGCAGTTTGGTTCTTCAACAATTCAGCCCTCTTCTGGGCCTCAGAGACCCTAGCCATGAGTTTGATCACCATGGAAGTTTCGTGGTTGGAGGCCTCGGACGTTTCATCCAACTGCCGCTTTAGCAGGGTGGCGCATTGAACGGTCTGAAATGAAGGAAATTCGAAGTTGAAAGTTAAGTTCCAGGTAGCCAGAGAAGAAGGAAAAGATTGAACAATGTACCTTGAATGAA
Source organism: Monotropa hypopitys (assembly GCA_002855965.1). Classification (NCBI taxonomy): domain Eukaryota; kingdom Viridiplantae; phylum Streptophyta; class Magnoliopsida; order Ericales; family Ericaceae; genus Monotropa; species Monotropa hypopitys. Next base: position 8,802 of record NMUG010001301.1, read on the forward strand.
TCGAAGAGAATCTTTTCATAAAGGGTCACACCCTCAGCATTCTGCTCCTGGATCATGTCCTTGGGCAGCAGCAGTGCTTCAGCCAGGCCAACAGCAACGGCAGGATCAGCAATCGAATCTCCAGTAAGCACTCTTCGGGTGCTTCCTCCCTTACAAAGTAGAGGCTTCCATATGTGAGGCTCAGAGTGGTCGTTAGAAAAGAGGCTCTCATTGGAATATTCAGGGATGGAGTCGTCTGTGCGGCATCTTTTGGGGGATGGTGGTAGGACACCAACTTGCGTTGTTGAGAGTGGAACGGTTGTCAGAGGAAGATCTGCGACAATGGTGCTCGAGGTTAGGATGGCAGAAGTGGAAAGTTGGCTTGTTAGGGGAGCAGTTGTGGTTATTGTTGTTGTTATCATTAGAGGTCTGGATGGATGTGCGGCAGAGCTGGTAGTTGTTGATATTTGAGTGGTGGAAGTGGTGGCATCAGCCCTTCTAACGAGGGCTATCCGCGTATCAGTGCGGGTACGCCCTATGGTGATTCCTCGGCCTCTGCGGGGCAGAATTGGCAGCATGCCAGATGCCATAGAGCTAGAATCAAATGAAGACATGGCGTGTTGGGGGGATGAAGCTTGTTCTCGTGCTCGAGAAGAAGAGTCCGCTTCAGCTGAAGGGGTTATAGCAACGATTGACTTACCACAATCACTCTTTGAGGTGTCAGCGACCAATGTTCCTACGACCTGTGCTGGAGGGGAAGGAGGATCAGGGATACTTGGGGGACGAATTGAGGTTGGTATGCTCCCCGATAACTGCGGTAGTGCAGCACGTATTGGAGCAGGTTGTGGATAGCCTGGTCGAGCGTCTGACCTAGCTCGTTTGTATGATCGAGGGCTGTGTTTACCTCATTTTCCAAGTATTCTCTATTTCCAGAAGATCTTCGGTTGATGGCAGGAGCAGCTGCAAAGAAAGAAGTTAGTCAGTAAATAGGATGTATTGAGGTGAAGATTGAGGGAAAATGTGAACAGACGATCGGTTGGACTGACAGGGATAGCCGTTTTTGCGGGGGATAGGATCATCTTGGGGGGCTCTCTCATAAAATTTCCAATTGCCCGTAACAATGAATAAATCTTCTTCAGTGCCCTTTTCAGAGTCAGGGATGGATTCAACGAGTCTCCCCCTGGCCTTCCTATTTTTGAAATACCAGATTCCTTCGCTGGTAGGGGTTACTGTGCAATGGTACAAGATTTCATGGAGGGTCATTCGAGACCCTGTAATCTCATTGAGGGCATTCACTCCCATCACAATGCGAACCATATTGGTTGACATTTGTCTGGGGTGAAGTCCCATATAATGGCAAAAACGACGGAAGAATGGATGTAGGGCGAATCTGATTCCGGCCTCAAAAATTTGAATCATAGGGATTATAAGGGTGTTATCGTCGATGTTGTTGAAATCGAAGTTCGGAGGTACAGGCTCCATAACTACGTCTCCGGGTATGTTGAAGAGTACTCTGAAGGCCAAAAGTTTGGTGGGGGTACCAATTCGAAGATGGAATATTCCCATGGTAGTTCAAATCTTTGTGGAGTTTGGGGGGCAAAAAAAGAGACAGTACGAAAGAAAATAAGAGAATAGAAAGTTAGAAGACTTACAGGGTTCCGAGAATGGCGGAAAGGTTTGGAAGAACTGTGAGAAGTTTGGTTCTCAGAGAGTTGAGTGGGGAGGAGAAAGGACAAAAAAATTTTGAGGCGGTATATATTACGGAGAATGGGGGGGGGAAGATGATGGAGACGCGTGTTTTGGGAATTTGAAATCTACAACGAGTCGCTGTCAACGTGGGGAAACGGGTCCATTTAGTGTGGAAATGTGCGTTTGGGTCCCACCGTATTTATTGAATGTAATAATTATTGACGGTTTTAATGTATGGCGGTTACGCGTTCACCACAGAAGTTGGAACATTGTCGTTTTGCTTATTGTCCGGGTATCTTCACCTACTCCCGTAGTGCGGATGGAGCAGGAGAAGCTGGGGGCAATTGTGGAGGGGTAAAGTGTAAGATGACACGTGGCAGTACAGATTTATCAGTTGGTGAAGTTATTTAGTGCGGCCAGAATATTAGCAGTGCTGAGTTTGATGAAATGGTCATATTTTCTTGAGTGGCACCGCGGATAAGGTCATCTCTATGAGATTAGGACATCTGCGCGGGATGTCCCTTGGGAGTATTGACATTGTTGATTAGATTATCTATGATGAGATGATAGCATGTCCAATGGGGAAGAACCTGTTCAGGGACATTCTTGTCAGATTATGGGTAATCTAGTTGGAATAAGTGTGAAGGGGTTAATGTTGAAACCTTAGCCGAGGTGATATAGCCAGCTCATGCACGTAATTGCTTGCGGCGCGGTCAGGATTGGGCCGAGAAGGCTATCCTGGTAGTGCGGTTGTGGGGGGGTGTAGGGTGGATCACACGGGCGAGGTAAGCTTTACGTTAATCAGCGCGGGGGGTTGTCCGTGCGACAATCATCTTCAGCTCGGGAGAAATACGCCTGAGCATTAATTGGCCAGTCTGTGACCATAAATGGACGTATTGTGTTAATACTGTCAGAGAGAACGTTTTGATCTGATTAAGAGAAGAAGTTGTAGAGATGTAACGGAGACTGAAGACGAGGAGTCTTCTGTCCATATTCATTTCCCCTCTTTGATGAGAAATCAAGGAGTTGGAAGGTCACCATTAATGAGGAGAGCAGAAATACAAAAGGGAATTTTCTTCACCTGTGAAAGGTACGGTCTCACACATTCTCTCGTTCTTCTCTCTCTTTCGATAAGGATTTTGTTATTCCATTTGGGACTAACTTAATCATCGGAGGGCCTTCCAAGCCACAGTGGCAGGGGGTCTTCTAACTGTTTCCTTTGGTTGCAGAGAGTTCAGGCGAGATTGGATAACAGCAAGGAATTAAGCAAGGAAAGAATCTTGAAAATTATCACTGTCGACACTTACATAACCGAAAATTGTGACGTTCTCCATGGGCTTTTGATCGGGAATAGAGACCTTGAAAGTAATGTATAATTAAAAAGAATATATTCAAATATTGAAAAAAAAGAATAAGAGCATAAGGGCTAAGATACTATTTGATTGGGGATACTGACAAAGTACGACGCAACACATCCAAAACATAAAATACATCCAATTTAAAAAATCAATTTTTTAAAATTGAATCAAACAGTGATTTTTGTATTAATCCAACACATTTAGACATTGAAATATACTAAACATTTGTACTAAACATATAAACACTGAACATTTGAACACCAACACATTTAAATAATTTTGTTTTTTTTGCAAAATTGGTTCTTTTTTAACTAGTCTAAAGTTTTTTAAAATATAAATCAATTTTCAAAACATCACTATTTGGAAATGTTTGGGCCAAAATTAAGGGCAAAAGCATAATTTTATAATTTGGGCCCAAACATGATTTTCTATGGTGGGTTTCCACTGTTTGGAAGATCATTATTTTCTAATTTTCACTGTTTGGGCCTAAAGGCATAATTTTCTAATTTGGGTCCCCTATCAGGGGCTTCTCGATACAATATCTTAGAAAACCTAAACATCATAATGTTTACAATGTAAACAATCGGGGGGCATCTCAAAATAGCCAAACATCGAGAGAGAGAGAATTGCCCATCATGGGTCACGATGGGCGATAGTGGTTCATGGTCGACGGTGGAGATGATAGATGTGCGGAGACGACAAATGTGCGGAGACGACAGACGGACGACGATGGTGGTTCGATGCTCCCTCTCTCACTCTCACGGACAACGGACACCCAGGACTATGATGTTTACAGAGGTGATGTTCGCAACAAACTGGGTAAATAAAACTCCAACTCAACCAACAAACTGAAATAGAAGGAGTACAACTAACTCTAATACATCAAGATAGAAACCTAGAGGGGGGAGGTGAATAGGTATTTTAAATTCTTTGTCCTTTTTTAATTCCTTTTAAAGATTAAGCACAAACAAGTAAATAGTTAGTTTAATCAGGTGAGCAGTAAAATAAAACTTGAGAAACAAATAGTGAGAGAGAGAGTTGTACACAATGATTTTTATAGTGGTTTAGCAATTGCTTAGTCTACTCTTCAGCGTGGTTCCTTTTCGGAGCACGTCGGTATCCACTATGTAATCACAATTACAACTAAGAGATAAATACAAATCTCTCTTCCAAGCCTAACCCCTGCATACTAAGGAACACCTCTCTATAGGGTACACATATACCCTATCTTCCTGAGCACCCTTGGGCCAAGGAACTCTCACTCAGGATACACGTAGATCCTGACTATGCTACACACAGAGCATAGATTTTCTCTCCATAGGATAAACATGAATCCTGACTATACTACACATAGAGTATAGATTTGCAGGATACCCTTGATCCTGACTGTGCTACACACAGAGCACATATTTTACTCACACTGCTCACTAAAAAACAAAATGAACGCTCAGTGCCTATACACACTAAGAACTCTACTCAAGAGCTATAAGATCTTTCCCAACTAAAAGACTACACAGTGGATATAGTCCAAATCTCACCGGGGTAGGGTATGTGCTCGAGCTACAGTGTATGAAAAAATATAAAAAAATCAAGTGATGTGGTACAGCAAAAACCACACTCATTGTCTAAGTCACTCTCAATGAATAAAATCAAATGACGCTCAAGAGAGTGCTTAAGAGAAGTACGGTAAAGTACTCTCTACGACTCTATAAATGTCAATAAAGCACGAGAGCCAAAGGTTGATGCTTATGTAGAGTATCTCTTTATAGCTCAAAATGCCAAAATCCTATCTACAACAAATATAGCTCAAACCTAAATACAAGATAGGCTATACAATAAAGCAAATGGAAAATGAACTCTAATATAAAATTGCTTGTAGCTCAATATGCTAAAACTGTTGATGCTCTTGGCTCAAGCTTAGTCTTTCAATCTATCCTCCTTGTCAAGATCTCGTCCGATGAAAAAATCAAGGTAGGATGTAGTGGATCCTTTGTTAATCCTGTATTCTAACTGCGCATGTAACAAGCTCGTCAAATGTATAGTGCGGCAGTAAGAAATATAACAATGAAGCATATAAAAAATCAACTATCTATTAACAAGATATGGCCAAATGTAAGCTCTAGGTAATTTCAAGTACACCACATGCAAAAAGTCCAAACTAAGATAATAGTGACTACAATATATAATCTCTCAACAAGTGTATAAATATGCCAAGTAAGTACAAGAGATGTATAGGTGTATCAAATCAGTCCACTATTTAATCAATGTAGAAAATGTAGTTTATGACTTCTTTTAAGGCAACTATGTGGTGACAATCTAGGCATGCAAAGTATGCTCTCAAATATGAAGATTAATCCCAATGAAGTATGTGATAGATGTTAAGCTAATTATGCCAAGATTATTTTTATTATCATTTCAAAACACACACTCTCTAAATATGTTCTAACCAAGTAAGAGATAAGAGTGGTGATCTTTATATATGCCAAGTTTATGTCAAGTATTTAAACAAAGGTGTTCTAAGGACAAATGCTTAGAACTAGTCAAACTTAAGCCTAAACAATGTGAGCATACAAACTTAGCAAATGTGAACTTTCATACAAAGATATGGCCTACCGAGATAATGATCATGTAAGCATATAGGACCAAGTAAATAGCAAGATGGCATAAATGAAAGCTTATTCAAACTACTTGAAAGTTAGAACAATGTTACCAATAAGCTTCAATCCAAGTAGTTGAGCTCCTCAATAAATGCTTATAATGAAGGCACAACAAGGGCAGATCACACACTCACACACTCTCACTGATATGCTCTTCACAGAGGGTTTTTGGGAGAGGAAGTGGTGACTGGTTTTTGTGTTGTGGAGGACCAACTCACACATACTAGACATACACAATAGACATTATTCTTCACTCACACTCTAAGGTGATGTTCTCACAATGGTGGCTTCTGGAGTGGAGGAGGTTTATAGACATGGATGTACCAATAGCTTGCACACACCCTAAGATATCTTCTCTCCTACGCACACACACACACACACACACACACTCAAAGTAGTTTTACAATGTAGGTTATGGAGTAGAGAGGTGGTGGTATTCGGAGGATGAGGTTTCTCTCTGTGTAGAGTGTTTTGTTTTTCCTCTGTTGTGTCTCTCCTTCAAGTCTGGACTAACATCATACATATATCCAAAATATACACAACGGGAAAATGCAAGATTTGAGTTGTTCTGAATCATTTTGTGTACCCTAAGACTCAGACTGAATCAATGAGATAATGCAACAATACAGGTCTGAGTAAGTGTAGCATACACAATGACTAAATCATAAAACGGATTCAGTCTATACTTCTTGCCTCAGAACAAAAGTTTGCCCAAAATGGGAATGAAAGTGACAATTCAAAATTAATTATTTTGACCACTTTATCCCCAACGAATTGTATGTCAACCCATTCGTATAATCAATATACATATCATAGTATAATTTTTATAAATCAAGTTTATCAATTATCCCCAGAAATTAAGAGACCCAAAAATTGATCTTTTACACTGTGCTGCGACTGGCGGCTCCACCGGCATGGGCACCGGTGCCACTGGTGTCCAGCCCGGTCGTGCCCCCAGTGTAGCACCCGGTGGACAGTAAGGGCTAGAGTCCCATTTTTCTTATGTTTAAGCTTTGGTCTACTGGAAAAGGCTCTTGTTTTTTCAAAAATTGGGACTAATCCTCTACCGGTAATACAAGCTTGAACTTCCGGGAATTCATGTTATAAAAATTCTTAGTTTATAAGACATTTCAACCTTGTTTTATAAACCATTTTAACTTAACTTTAATTTGACATTTCATGTAATCTTATTAACATGTTTTACAAAGACACTTGGTTAAATTAAATGACCAAGTTCTAAACTCATTCAACTTCATGATTTTCAAATTCAACCATAAATAATTCATTACTTTTCTTCATGCATCTATTCATTATCATGGTTTCAATTCTCATAATCTTTATTCAATCCTATCATGCATATCCAATTCTATTTCATTCTTCAACTAATTCTCAAAATCTCATTTTCACATCATGTTTCCAACTTTAATGTCATTCATAATTTAAGCATGCATCATGTATCTTCTTTAATCAATGCAACTAATGGCAATCCTAACATGCCATGATGCATAAACATGACTATCTATTCTAAGGTCATGTATGGACATTCTTAACTTACACGGGGCAACCAATAGGGATATGAGCATATATGAAGCAATTAAGCACATAATGCTAGTCAGGGAAAAAGAGATGAATCTCTAATCAAGCACACGAAGTCAAAGACACTTATGGGACATCATCAAAACATGTGTCCCACACACTCTTTATCAATCTCCCCCTTTTTGGTGATGTCACGCTAGACATATCAAAGATGAGATTGATTAGAGATTTTGAAGTCAACAACAATTCATATGTTTCCAAACATGCATTGTTGACTCATACTATGTCTCTTTCTCCCCCTGACAACATCAAAAAGGGCTCTAATGTTCCCCCTAAGACCCCCTAAAAACTATGCATCCAAGATATAACGATTAAGACCAACGAAAAATGCATTAGGCATTAAGGCATGAACCATAAAGATGTGATTAATTAGGCATATGATACCTATTGACACAGTAGACCTACAAGCATGAATCAACAAAGATGTTTACTAGGTAAGCAAATAATCAAAAAAGATGTGATCATTTGGGTATGCAAAAAGCAAAACAAATAAACAAAAAATAAACAAAATAAATAAAAGTAAGGACGATCATACCGAATATCTTGGGGTTTTACCAACACCCAAAGACTCGTTGTAGCTCATGTGATGATCTCCTTTGAATGGTATGGTGGAAGAGTTGGCTACTTTTTTCCATGAAGTTCCTTTGCTAAAGACCTATCTATTAGGCTTAGCAGGATAATTGTAACCATTTTCATATAAAATAAATAATGATCACCAACCATTTTATTATTTCTAAAAGGATACACCTGAGAATAATTTTTCTTTGAAGTATAGGGTATATGTTTCTCCATGAAAGCATAATCCAACTTCCTTTTATAATAGTAATGAGAAGAGTGGTTTTTACCTCTATTGATCTTACCATAAGATGCACTCTTTTCATATTGATCAAATAAGGCATTCTTCTTCAAGTTCCTTGTAGTATGTGAAGTTCTCACATTTTTGCCAATGAAGTTTTTGGAACTAATGTTGTTTTGGATAGCATTTTTCAACATTCTAGAATCTGCAAAACAATATTTTACTTTTGGTACCCATTGTACTTTGGGTCCACTTGGGTTAACCTTCCTCAATTTACATTTATATCTTTTATGGCCCACTTGGCCGCAATAAAAGCAAGTAACTTGTTGAGGTTGATTTTTCATGTATGATGATTTTTCTTTATAAGGCATACGATTGTAAGATGCATCATTCTTCGTATTATATTGTAAGTACATGTATTTCTTTCCTTTCAAATCCCTTAAGTTATCCACAAATTTACTAATTTTCAAATTCTTGGTTTTCATTTTATTCTCAAATTTATCCTCAAGAATGTTTGCCTTTCTAACCTTTTTTTAGCATCATTTTTGTCTTTTTAAGACGAATTTCTAAGGTGGCAACTTCTTCTATTAAAGCATATTTTTCTCTAATTTCATTGCTTAACTCTTTCTGAATCAGGGAGATTTTTTCAAACAAGGCATCTTTATCTAAGTTCTTAACCCTAGCTTCATTTTCATGATTTTGCTTAAGATCAGTAATTTTTTTTTCAAATTCTTTCACTTTTTTTTAAAATCACAATTTAAGGCCAATTTTCGGGATTCTTCATACAAGTTTTCAAATACAGCATATATATCATTATCAGGATTATCATTCAAAGTATTGCTAATATGACTAGAAGAATCAGATGGATATACCTGAGAGTTGGAGATGTCTAACTCATTTTTACCCTTGTTGTTGTTGCTCTTGTTGCTCCCCTTCTTGCTCCCCTTTTTGCTAGAGCGTCTTGAAGCCATTTGGATCATCTCCAGGTTGTTACGCCTCTATCTCGATGTTTCCAAGCTATGATACCAATTGATAGAAACCTAGAGGGGGTGAATAATTATTTCGAATTCTTTGGCCTTTTTAATTCCTTTTAAAGATTAAGCACAAACAAGTAAATAGTTAGTGTAATCAGGTGAGCATTAAAGCAAAACTGGAGAGACAAATAGCGAGTGAGACAGAGAGTTGTACACAATGATTTTTATAGTGGTTCATGAATTTCATAGTCCACTCTTCAGCATGGTTCCTTTTGGGAGTACGCCGATATCCACTATGTGACACCCCAGTCTAAGGTGTCAACTAGAGTCCCATAGGTGAGATCCGGGTCAATAGACAAGTCTAACATCGCTTGGTGGATGTAAATTGTGTGCTATAAATAATAAATTATGAACCTACCTTGCACAAGGCCTTTT
>NMUG010001302.1:0-18289 GCA_002855965.1 Monotropa hypopitys
GGGGGCTAGATTGGACTTGATGTCTGCGAGCTCCCAGTCGATTAGAAGGAGACGCTTATGTTAGTAGGTTCTCCTTGTTGAGCCATATCAAGTAGTTGGTATGTTGAGAGGTGATTAGTGTAAGACGTACCCTGCCCGTATCCGGGGACTGGAGTTGCTCTTGGAATGTGGCTTGGAGTAGTTTGAAAACTTCGTAGGAAATCTATATGGCCTACTCTTCGCCAAGTTATTTAAAGATTAAGAAACGGCGAGAAAGTAGTCGAAACAAATAAGGATGATTGATCTGATTGAAGACGGTATAGGATGTAGGGTTGAGTGTTAGCGGAAGTTCTTTGGTTAAGGGTTAAGGAAAGCGTTTGGAGTAATTCTTTTATAGCCAAATTATACCTTGAAAATGGAAAAGAATCAAGTCGTAGCTTGAAGTAGCGAGAGTTAGCATAGTGAAAGTATGAATGATAGTATAGCGTCATTGTAAATCGAGACTTGTTGTATGATTTGGGGCCGAGACTTGTGTCTAACCCACCTTGGTACCATGTTTTGTATCATGCCTTCTTGGCAAGTGGTGAGCATTTGGGTTGTGAAAGTTGGACTTAGTTTTCCATTGTCCTTGGCTTGTGGTGCTTAGGTCGTCATGAGTGTTTGGGTGACCCTTTTTGTTGGAGGTGATTGGAACCATGAATCTCAAGTTGTCGGTAGTGCTTGTGTGCGGAAAATATTGGTCAGTGAGTAAGGTGTTTTATGAGAGGTTTGGGACCATCATGGAAATTTGGGGAAAAGTTCGTGGTAAGGTTTGTCAAAGTTTTAATAATGAGTTAGGATTGATCCGTGTAAATTCTTGAGGCATTGGTGCCAATGATGGTTCTTGAAAGGATCTTGTTGGCTTTTATGGGATAGATCTTGTGGATCATTCCTATGTTGGTGGTGTCTTGAGGTTTCGATGAAGATGAGGTTGGTGTCACTTGGTGACGTAGAGATTTGGATTGGAGCAGTGGTTGGGAGTGATTGACCCGGAGTATGGATTCTTGTTTAATTTGGTCATGTTCTGGGAAATAGAGGTCTAGCCGAGTTAGCCATTGAGAGTAAGTATTTAGTTTAAGTAGGTTGGGATACTGGTACATTGATGTGCACGAGAGTCTCCTACGAGATTATTTTAAAAAGAGGTGTAGTGTAAGCTGGAGTTTGTGGCTACCCCTTAGCTTTGGAATATAATTATGATAGTGCACCTCTTGGCATGGTTGGTATGTTCTCCCCTATTCTTGATAGCTTCGATCGTGCGATACCATTGGTTGCATACCGCTCTTATTATGCTTATCTTGCCCTATTTATAGTCATTTTAAATTGATGGATGGGAACAATCTTTAATTCATGCTCGTCTCTTCTACTCCTGTAAGCTGTAATAAAGGAAGGGAAATTCCTATTCAACTTCTCTTGAAATGTTTATAGTGTTTATTCGTGCTTTATCCTGATCGGTGTTAGGATATTCGATTCTTTGGTGATCGGTGAATGAAGTATCCCTTGATGTATTTATCATATTTTTCGTCTTCACGTATCTCATCAATGTTGGTTGGGAATGGGGGGAGGAGCTCATTGCTTTGAGAGTTTTCTGACTTATTCCTATCTGGACTCTTATGTCTATCTGGACTCTTATGTCATTCCCGTTCTCCATCGTATCCTTCTGAATGACTCTTCGAAATTCCGAAATTTGTGGCGCACGGTTGAGTGGCAATGCGTTATTTGTCTCGTGTGATATGATCTACCTATCCCATCTTGTGTTTTTGCCTTCTCGATGTTGCAGAACCACTTGTTATATGCCTGACTCTCATCTATCGAGTGTTGACATGGAAGAGTTGCCCATTGTCATCCTTCCTTGTAATGGAAGAAGATGGTGGGATCCTGTGGACTCCCCCATCTCCCAACCGTGCTCCTGTTTTGCTTTGGCGTGTTACTCTCTTGTAGACATTCTTTCTCACGATATCATTCTGCAACTCAAATTTGCGATTATCTCTCTTATGGCCTTGTTCCTTGGGTGTTTGATCACCTCTAATTTTGGGAGAATGTTTTTCATAGTATTATGCTTGCGAGAGTTAGGTGGTATTGTCGGTATGTGGGGTGGTGAGTGTTGGCATGGTGGGTTGGTGGTGAAAGTAAAATGTTGTTCGTCTCGTGCAGTTGTGTTGAGAGTTTCAGGTAGAGGGTGTATCCTTTTGAGTCGACTGCACCGACTTAGGCCTATAGTGTTTCTTGGCATGACCGGGTGTGTGTAGTCTATGTCATGTAGTGTAGCAAGGACTAGGGAAGATTGATCTGAGTAGGCAACTGGCCAGCACATCTCGAAATAAACTTTCATGAGTCGTTCCAGTACCGCACTAGGTATATGTGCGGGTTTGGTTATGTGTAAGGATTGGTGTCTTTTCTTGAGTTTGTTGGTTGAAGGATGTTTGGTGTGAAATTGGTTTGAGTTCTATACTCAGTTACGTAGATTGTCGTTGAGTTTATAGATCATTGTGAGACTGCAGTGGAAAATTGTGGATTAGTGCTAGTCGTTCGGTCAAGTGGTTGACCTTAGGTGTATTGATCTCACGATTTCTGTCCTTGGTGACAAACTGATTTCGAGTTCTACATCTGTTTTAATTTGGTGGTTATGGTTCTTTCATTCCTTCTAAATCCTATCGTGCCAGGAAATTTTTCCGTCCTTCCCTCGCCTCCTCTCGTGAGAGGAGTCGTTTTTCGGGACGGAAAAATCCGCACTGGTAGTATTGTTTGCAATTTTGTTTGAAAATGAGTGACGGCCTGAGTGTGCGGATTTAAGATTTTTAAAATCGCCACTCAGCATCGAGTTGGTGTGTGCCAAGTCACCGGTATTTTATTTGAAAAGAATGTTTAATTTGATTTCAAAAAGTTTGATTTTGTTTTGGAAAAAGGTGTCTGTATAACCAGAAATTCGAAGTTCGGGGATTTAATTACGAATGGGGAAGGTGTTAGGCACTCCACTCGCCCTTTCAGTACTTCTTTTTCAGAAATAAATATCTTTTAAACCCACAAATCAATTGTTTTCTCGGACAAGAGAAATGAATAAGACTAATGTGTAAGGAATAAAATTATATAGCATGATTCTGCATTTATATAGTTTTTGACGTTCAACATTTCGGTCCGGTTTGGTTTCTGAAAGAGTTACGGGCGGCATTTTGGCCCGGTTTTGATTTGAAGAAAGAATTTTGACGGGCAGTCTGTTGGCCCAGTTTAGATTTGGAAAAATTCACGTGTGGCATTTCGGACCGGTTTTGATAAGAAAGAGTTATTTTTGAGCCAGACAGAACTTCGGCGAAAAATGATTTTCTACGATGGGACAGAATTCCGACTGCGTTTGAGAAAACGACTTTGTTTTGTTAATTTAGTTTTATTTGCGACAGTTGGACAGAACTTCGACTGTGCTTTGAAAGCAAATTTTGAAATTGGTCGGACAGAGGTCCGACATGTTTTTGAAAGTAAGATTTTTATTTGGCCGGACAGAACTTCGGTCGTATTCTGAAAAATGTTTTTCTGCAGTTGTACAGATCTTCAACTAGTTTTGAAAGAATGATTTGCGATCGGATAGAACTTCGACCGGCTTTGAAATATTTATTTGTTTTGTTAATTTATTTATTTTTGTTTGGAAGTTCCAAAGAATATTAAGTGATCCGGCATGACCCGAGTCACAAAGCATTCTTTTAATTCGAGTCTGATATCTACTGCAAGCTTTCACTTCAGAGTACGGATCGAGGAATTTTGTTTTTGTTTTTGAAAGCGTTTTTGTATTTTTTAGTCGGAAAGAGCTTCGATTGTGAAAAATAATTTTTTTATTTTGGGTCGGACAGAGCTTCGACCACGAAATGATTTTTATAAAGTGTTTGCTTTTTAATATGAAAATTCCATAGAATATTAAATGCTCTGGACGGATCCGAGTCATAAGGCATTCTTTTAATCCGAGTCTGATAGCTACTGCAAGCTTTCACTTCAGAGTACGGATACAGAAATTTGATTTTTATTTTAAAGTATTTTGGGGAAAGTGAATGTGAATCGCTGAAGAGAGATAGAATATATATATGCATGGACAATGGTATAAGATACCATATATATAGTCCGAGCTGGATATAGTCCGAGCTAGACGGAAATACATATATAACAGGAGATAAGATATCGTATATATAAACCGAGATGGATATATTCCGAGCTAAACGGCAATACATATTAATATAAACCGAGCTGGATATATTTCGAGCTAGACGGCAAGTATATAGCGTACCGACAAGGTCGGGCTATAGAAAACAAAATGAAAGCGATAAAGACGGCGTATGAGCCGAGATAGTATTTTTTGTGCGAAAACGTTTTTATGTTCTTCTAGTTTGTGGCAGCGGAGCAGGCATAACCTTACATGTGCCGAATTCTAACGAGGAGAAAGACATAAAATAACGTCTTCATTATACAGATATAGGTTCTGAAATAAAAAGACAAGTATTAAAAATAACGACAAATTGTATTGATGTATCTGTACAATTCGGGGAGACGACTTCTTAAGATAGCTTCTTTAAAGTATAGTAGGGTATAGTATCGGATGCAGTCGAATGACTAATGCCGAACTATAAATTAGGAGACTACCAAGAGTCTCCGAAGAATATAAGAGACAAACTGATATTTACCGTAAGAAAATAGACAGGGGTTTGGATACTTCGCAAAGATGCGGACGAAAAAGGTTTAGGGTTTGGACCCGGAGGTTTTTGGCTCGAAGGACAGTTGGATGTTTTTGAGAGAATATGTAATATTTGGGTGTGCAAGGTCTGGATTGTTGTTGTGGTAGTTTGCTATATATATAGGTAAATGTCACAACCATAGTTGCGACACAGAGGAATTTTGGGCCAATCACATGGCTCGCGGGCCATGTGCTGGATGTGATATTTTTGTAAGCTTCTAGAAGCTTCTAGGCTTATCCAATTCGGGAAAAATAATTTAAAATGAAAATAAATATCTTTAAAATTGAAAAAGTGTCCCAGAGTTCTGAATCTTGGTTCGAAGCTTCTGTTTGCGCTTGGCCAGCCCCTCGTTGAATTCTGACTTTGACAATTTAAATTTGATATTCGTGATCATTAAGTTGGATCGTGAATATAGAAAATATCTTATATTCGTGATCGTTGAACCAAAATATACGGAATTTTGGTTGTTCATGCGGGATTCTGCTCGTTCCTGAATATTCTGCCTGTTCTGATGCGGTTTATGTGCCGTCCGTTTAAAATTTTTCTCGACTGGTGTGTCGGCCTTGAATTCCGAATCCGAGTAAATGTTCCTTAACACTTTACCGAAGTTGGTTCAACGTTTTGAAATTTTTGGATAACGTCGGTGCTGTTCGCGAGAAGTCCGAACATTCCGAATGTGCGTATTGATCTCTGTGAAGACCGTTTTTTGATGTTTTTTGATTCTGTAAAGACTGAGTCAAAATTTGTGTATCAACAACTGCCCCTCTTTGTGTTTGCGCATCAACGGTAGACAGAAAAATTGATGCGTGAAATTTTGAGTCACGACTTTTGTTTTTTATTTTTTCGGCTCCTCCACTGAATTTGATATCTGCTGGTGGAATCATAAAATTTTTTGGAGTTGTCGATGACACGGATCTGGCTTGTCGAAGTCGCGGTTTGGACCGGCGGATCGCAGTTTGGGCTGTACTGATCTTTTCCGCATATGGGACAAGGGATGCCTCTTGAATGCCAGCTGTGTACGTGTCTCGAGACTGACTGCTTTAAATGGATTTTGATCGATGTTGCAACTATAGTTGCGACATTGTGGGTTTTTAAGGAACAACAGAGGTAGTGAGCCTCATTCGATATTCAAGCTTCAAACACATCCTAAGACTTAGAAAAGTTTATGCTCTTGCTCGGATTTTTCTTTGACGACGTCCCGATGCTTGATTTCTAGATCGGTTCACTCCCGGCGGACTCTATTCTGATAATACGAGTAAGTATCCGACAACTGTTCTTTCCTACATTTAGTAAATTTGAATACATGTGCTAGGAAATACGTAAATTAGTCAAAACATGCATTCAATTTGATTTATGCTAAACGTATAACGCTCGTGTCTTAGCGGTTATGCTGTCCATTTAGAAAATTTTTGAACTTGGGCCAATGATGAATTTTCTTTTGAAAATGTTACTTTGAACTCGACTAGGGCGATCGTTAGTGAGATTGCACCGCTAGGATTTCGAAAAGAAGACTGTAGAAAGGTGTCGCTGATTTTTTTTGGAAGATGACCGTAGGGAGATGTCATCGTGATATTTGGAACTTAGCGGTATTTATTGAAAAATAACACTGAAAGTTTCATAAGTTGACGATTGTGATCGTGAAAAATGTATTTTGAAAAATTGAGGGACGATCGATAGAAAGATGTCGTCAAAAGATTTTTGCGGCTTGACGATAATTGTAGGAAATCACTACCGAAGCTTTTGTAAGCGAACGATCGCGGTCGTGACACTATGATCTGAATATTTTTGATGGATGACCGATAGAAAGTTGTCACCGATTTTTTTTGATATTTTGAATTTGACACAAGACCATAGCTAGATATCACAGTGGTTTGAAAATGTGATCTTTAATGGATAGACGTAGAAAGTTGCTATTGTGGGCGTAATTTTTTGAAAACAGTAACCGTAGATACTTATTACTGTCGGCCCTGAAGCTTTGAACTTTAATTAGTAACCGTAGGAATATACTACTGTTTTTTGAATTTTTAAAACTTGAACGGTAATCGTAGAAAGATACTACCGTAAGTGGAAATTTAGAAATTGATTAGTAACCGTAGAAAGATGTTACTAATTTTTTTTGAGACTTGGACGATAATCGTAGAAAGATACTACCGTAAACTGAAATTTGATATTCGATTAGTCACCGTAGAGAGGTGTTACTAACATTTTGAAAAATTTCTCCGGATAATGGCCGCACGGAGATGCCCTTGCTTGGATTTTTGAATTTCTCCCAAGTAATCATAGAGAGATATTACTGAGACATTGAAAACTTGCCCCGAACAATAGCCGTAGGGAGATGCTATTACTGGTATTTTTGAAGATTTGAGTTAGCAGTTGTAGAAAGGTGCTACTAAAATGTTGAAATATTTTATGAGTAGCGGCCGTAGGGAGATGCCATTTTGCCCCAGTAACCGTGGAAAGGTATTACCGAGTTTAGAAATTTAAGTGATGATCATAGAGAGGTATCATCGCACATACTCATTGGGGATTATGACCAGTAACCGTAGGAAGATGTTACCAGGGTTTTTGAAAATATAAACCTGTAGCCTTATATAGATACTACCGAGGTTTTTTTTGAATTTTGAAATCTATAGCCTTAGAAAGGTGCTACCGAGATCTTGAAAATGTAAATCTGTAGCCTTAGAAAGATGCCATCGAGGTTTTAAAAATGTAAACCTGTAGCCTTAGATAGATACTACCGAGGTTTTTGAATAGTCTAAATCTGTGGCTTTAGAAAGGTACCACTGAGTTTTTTGAAAACGTGAACCTGTGGCCTTAGAAAGATACCACTGAGGTTTTGAAAATGTAAACCTGTAGCCTTAGATAGATACTATCGAGGTTTCTTAAAAAATTTTAACCTGTAGCCTTAAATAGATACTACCGAGGTGTTTGAAAAGTCTAAATATGTAGCCTTAGATAGATGCTACTAAGATTTTTGAAAATTTAAATCTGCATCGGTAACCATAGGAAGGTATTACCGAGCTTGAAAATTTTAGTTTGAGTTATGACCATAGAGAGATGTCACTACTCGGAAAGATTTTTTTTGAAAATCAAATGTCGATAATTGTAGCGAGATATTACCGACCTTTTGTACCTGTAGAATTGTAGATTTTTGTTACCTGAACTTGAGTCACTTGACTAGTTGGGTTTAATAATTTCATTCTTTGTTTTGTAGGATGATTTCTCGTCGTAGATCGAGGAAGGAGCCTGTAGACGAGACTGGACCTTTGAGACCTGTGGAGGAGGAGAGGGAGGAGTCTCCCTTTGACATTGCTGATATAGACTTTGCGGTGGATGCATGCGACATAGCGGCACCCAGATGTGGATACTTTGAAACTTTTCCCCCAGATGGTGTGGGATCTCAGTTGAGGGGAACAATGGTTCCCGAGGAGCTTAGAGGAGCCAACTTGAGTATTTTTGACACCGCTTCTGACACAGCTTTGGTCTCATCCTTCGATGTATTTGCGAGCCATGGTGGTTCCACCTGAGAGGAATTTCCACAGAGCGTGATTTCAGGCAGTTTAGATCTGCAACCAGGCGTATACGGTGTATAGAGATTTTCTGGCGACTTTTTATCCATTCCCCCATTCCTCTCGAAGCATACTTTGATTTGGGCCCTTGCCGAGCGTTGGTTCAGTGAGACCAACACATTACATCTGGGTGATTGTGAGCTAGGCATTACTCCTTTTGAGTGGGACGTTTTCACATGTTTGAAGTTTGGATGAGTCTTGTCCAGAGGACGGATGGAACTGTTCTTGATGCTGAGATGGTTTTGGGCATCTCTCATTATGAGTTGAACGGGAGATGGATTCCGGGATCCGTGCTGAGGGGTGGAGACTTCTTCTACACCATAGAGATAGACGGTCGGGAGTTATACCAGCGGCATCGTCGTTTGTTTCTATATTTGATAGTATCGTGCTTCTTGAACAACAACGACACCCTATTTCCGATTGCTTATGCCGGGATGGTGGATTTTCCGGATGGTGCCCTTTTTTATTGCGGTTCGTTTACATTTGCTACATTCCTTCAGGCTATGTGGAGGAGAGTTAGTTGCCCTGCACCTACACAGCTGGGACTCTATCCCTTTCTGCTATGGTTGTCGTTTGAGCATATGCGCATAGGGCGCCCCGGTCCCACTGGCCAGGAGTATGTGATTCCCAGGGCCTCGCAGTGGCCGCGTCTGTCTGCTCGTTCTTTGGATTTGCTGGACTTCGTGACGCTGCGCTCCCAGTTAGAGCTTGTCACGACAGATAATATCACATGGCAACCGTTCTTTTACTTGACAGTGGGAGATACATATGTCTTCGAGATATATCTGTCATCTCAGAGATGTACTTTCTTCTCCTTTTCCTCTTGGGAGTTGTATATGGGCGACCATTGTTGGCACCAGACGACGGGAGAGGTGCGGATCCCCAGATTCCCGTTTGTTGCTACTTTTGGGCAGGCTTGGTCTCCGACTGTGGGAGATATGGATGTTGCTGGGTTCATGATGGAGGGGGACTACACTGCTTGGTTTCGGAGTGTGTCTATTGGCCACTTCACCACTATGACCCAGGTTCGGGGAGGACACTCGATCGGCGCTGAGCATGAGCACTTCTTTTAGATGATGAGGGGTGCTGATCGCAGAGCCCAGACTTCTCAGCCTTTTTTAGAGAAGGAGTAGTGGAGATTCTACCAGGAGTTTCAGCAGTGGAGGGCTCAACAGGGAGGAGTGCCACCAGGCCAAGACCGTTCCCAGGACGAGGTATGTAAACACAATAGTTTACTTTCTTTCAGTTTTGCTGTAGATCACTGTAGGCCTGCTTTACTTTCTTTTCTGTTGTTGATAGATTTTTCTTTCTTTTTCAGGATGCTTCGGACCCCCCTAAAGGTTTAGTTGACAGGAGACCCAAACGCCGAGGATGGCGAGATGACAGTAGGAGTATGGATATCTGATGTAACTGCAGCATAACCAGAGTTTTTTTTTTGTTTTTGCAGTTTGATAGCATAATATAGATCTTTTTCAGCAGGACACTCTGTGTAGTTAGCCATTTTTGTTCTTGATTTGTAGCAGGACACTCTGTGTAGTTAGCCTTTTTTGTTCTTTTTTTTTGTAATAGAAACATTCTGTATACAATGTATCTATTTCAGCCTGTCTTTTTCTGTTGTACTTCTTTTTCTTAGTCTATTACTTTGCATGGCATAGACATGTAAAAAGGATACTGATCTCTTATTTTTCTTTGTAGGAAAATGTCGTTTGCATCTGTGTTTGTTGCACTCCTGGTTGCTTGGTGGGCATCTTTTGCCCCAGCTGAGCGGCTTCTGTTTGAGCAGTTGTTTGGTAGGGTGGCTATTCTTTTGACCGTTCACGTCGCCCCAGACTTTCTACTTGCTTTAGTGAGGTATTGGATACCAACATTGATCATGTTCCGTTTCGGCTTTTATGAGATGACTCCTACATTGGAGGAGTATCATTTTATTTTTAGGATGCAGCCTTCAGTAGAGACCGTGGCCCGTATATTCCCTGCTCGGAATGCTCGGACTACTGCTGATCGATCTTCCGGAACACCGTCCATTGGAAGTAGGCTCTGATACCAACTGACGCAGAACGCAAGCGGAATGATAAACGGAGAGATGAAGGTCGGTTCAGGTAAGCTGAATCCGAGGTGAAGGCGGACGGATTTTGAATGAAATCTGGTAGGGGCGGGTAGATTAGCACCATAATCTATAGATGGATGATCGCACTAACACCGTAGTTCGGTAGAAGTGCTAGGAATTCACCTAACAACACTGGAATCCACCGGCAACTCTGGAATCCACCTGAAGAACGAAGAGAGACGAGCTGTGATTCAAAAACAGAGTGTTCAATATTGGTAAAAAGTTGTTGTATCTGTACATCTCTTGGCTTATATAGCCACGGAGGAATACAAGGGAAAAACCCTAAAAGGGAAGGCGGCTAATACGCCAAAAAGGAAAAAGTAAATGATTACAAAATGTACAATTCCCTAACAGGATCCGAAAAGTAATAACAGAAGTGTCAGAGAATGTCGGGTGGTCCCCGTGTGGTCTCGTCCCAGTAGCTCTGCGGGAATGCGGTCGGGCTGAGGTGCAGCTGGTGGGGCCGTGTTGTCGTGGATAGGTATGCTGAGCTGGCATGTGCTGGATTAGCTGATTTGTGCTGACGATCTTGTGAGGCAGCTCGACATCTGGTGTGTGGAATGGTAGCTCGACGAGGGGTGTAAGCTGTGCAGCTGGATGAAGAGAAGAGGTAGGCAGTTCGGCTGGGGCTAGGGTCTGCTCGACAGCTCTGCTCAGGATACATGTAGGCCATTGTCCTACATCAGGCTCCCCCACCAAAGATGAACTCGTCCTCGAGTTTTCTAAGTGCTCTGGAGGGTGATAATCGATCAAATGTCCGACGTTGAAGGTGTTAGAAATGTGTAAATCATCAGGAAGAGGCACCTTGTAAGCGTTTTCGTTGATTTTGCTTAGGACTTTCCAAGGACCAACTCTCCTCATCTACAACTTTCCGTATGTACCTACTAGAAACCTGTCTTTGTGAAGATGAACCATCACAGGTCTCCCTCCTTGAACGTCTTCTTTCTCCTGCGTTTGTCAGCCTGGGATTTATACTTGGCGTTGGATTCTTCCAGTCTGGCCTTGGTGTCAACGAGTGTGCGGACAGCTTCCGCAACTCGGTTCTCGACAACTCAACTCGTTCCTGGCTGAGAAGGCAAAGGAACAAGATCCAGAATGTGGGTAGGAACATGATGATACACAACCTGGAAAGGAGTGTGGCATGTGGATCTGTTGATGGTGTTGTTGAATGCGAACTCAACTTGGGGCAACTGGAGGTCCCACTGTCTGGGCTTGTCTCCAGCTAGGCAACGTAGCATGTTGCCGAGTGTGCGGTTGACGACCTCCGTTTGGCCATCCGTCTGCGGATGACAAGTACTGCTGAACTGGAGACTAGTTTTAAACTTAGCCCACAATGTCCTCCAGAAGTGGCTGAGGAACTTATTGTCTCTGTCCGAGGTGATTGTCTTAGGCATGTTATGTAGACGAACAATCTCTCTGAAGAAAAGATTGGCAATGTTTGAGGCGCTGTGAGTCTTCCTGCACACCACAAAGTGTGCCATCTTTGAAAATCTATCAACCACCACATTGATTGAGTCTGCGGATCTTTGTGTTATGGGCAACCCTGGCACGAAATCCATGGACAGATCTTCCCAGGGTGCTTCTGGAACGGGTAATGGGGTGTAAAGCCCAGTGTTCTGTGTCTGACCCTTAGCTGTTTGGCAGACATAGCATCTCTGAATGAATCGACCAACATCTCGCTTGAGTTGGGGCCAATGAAATCTATCCTCCACCTGTTGGATAGTCTTATCACGACAAACGTGTCCTCCAAGTCTGCCGCAATGAATCTCCTTGACTAGCAACTCTCGCAATGAACACCTGGGGATGCACAACTGATTTCCTTTGAATAGATACTCCTCATGGATAAGAAAACCATTCAAGCCTGTCTTGTTGAGCTGCCATTGGGACCATAAATCCTGAAAGTCTTCATCTTCCTCGTACAATTTCTTGAAGAAGTCAAACCCCACCAGCTTTGTGTGGGCAACAACAAGAAGGGAAACTCTACGGCTCAGTGCATCAGCTGCTCGGTTGGAGGTTCCCGCGGTGTGCTTTAGGACAAACTTGAAAGCTTGGACACGGACAATCCATCTGGCATGCTTCCTATTAATAGTTGTTGAGCTGTTTAGAAATTCTAGGGCCTTGTTGTCAGTGTGGAGCACGAACTCCTGATGAATGAGGTAATGTTCCCACACTCTCAGAGCTTGGATAACTGTGTAGAGCACCAGCTCGTAAGCAGTCCAGTTCTTTCTCGCCTCGCTCAGCTTCTCACTATAATAAGCCTCTGGTCGGCCTTCCTGAGATAGAACAACTCCAACTCCCATGTAGCTGGCATCCGTATGAACTTCGAATAACTTATCAAAATCTGGAATGGCTAAGATTGGTGCTGAGGACAGTTTCTCCTTGAGTTCGGCAAAGCTCTGCTCGGCTTCATTAGTCCACTCAAATTGCTTCTTCTTTAGACACTCTGTCATTGGTGTCGCAATGGTGCTGAAGTCCTTAATGAACCTCCTATAGAAAGTAGTCAAGCCATGAAAACACCTTACATCATATGCAAATGTGGGTGTTGGCCATTCTTGAATTGCTCGGATTTTTTCTTGATCAATAGTTAATCCCTCTGCGCTGATCACAAAGCCCAAAAACACTAGGCTGTTGGTTAAGAAACTTCACTTCTTCATGTTGACGTGAAGGCTATTGTCTCTTAGCAGTACCAAGACCTCTTTAAGGTGATGGTGATGTTCTTGTCGACTTTGGCTATAGATTAGGATATCATCAAAATAAACGACATAGAATCCAATAAGACAGCGGAGTACCTGAGTCATAAGCCACATAAATATGCTTGGAGCATTGGACAACCCAAATGGCATCACAAGCCACTCGTACAGGCCATCCTTGGACTTGAAGGCTGTTTTCCATTCATCTCCAAGGCGGATTCTGATCTGATGGCAGCCACTCTTCAGATCCAGCTTTGAAAAGATTGTAGCTCCAGCCAATTAATCCAACATGTCTTCAAGTCGGGGAATGGGGAAATGGTACTTGATGGTGATCTTGTTGATAGCTCGGCTGTCAACACACATTCTCCAACTTCCATCCTTCTTTGGTGTGAGCAGTGCGGGCACTGTACATGGGCTCATGCTTTCTTGAAGAAATCCCTTTATGATCAGCTCACTGATCTGGGCCTGGAGCTCGGCATGCTCTGCTGGACTATCCGGTAGTGCGGTAAATTTTGGAGACGAGATCCTGGGATCAGGTCTATTTGACATTGAATGTCCCGTACTGGGGGTAAGCCGTCTGACTGCTCGACTGAAAGGACTGAGCTGAACTCTTCAACAAGGGGTTCCATCTCGGCAGGTACGCTGGTCGGTTGTGAGCTCTCTCCCTTCACCACCACCACGTGCACTTCATTCTCCTCTAACTATTCTTTTCCCAATTCTGGAACCACTAGTAGAGTTTTGCTTGCAGTGCGGGTCTCTCTAGGCTTCTGTCCTCCCATGGGAACCAAAGTAATCTTGGTCCCGTGGTGCATGAAAGAAAATGTTGAGACGACCATTGTGGGTAGATCCAACATCGAATTGCCAAGGTCGGCCCAATAGCAAATGACAAGCTGACATGTCCACCACGTCACAAACTACCTCATCCTTGTACTTCTGACCAGTGGAGAGTTGTATCGTCCAACGTTCACTTACCTTGACTTCTCCACCGTCGTTAATCCAACCAATTTTGTACGAACTGGGATGAGCTTTTGTTTTTAGTTGAAGCTTATCCACCATAGTTCGTGAAACTATGTTGTCAGTGCTCCCTCTATCAATAATCAGCTCGCACACTCTCTGACCCACTGTACAACGAGTGCGGAAGAAATTGTGCCTCTGAGTCTCAGCTTCTAGCCTTGGCGAATACAGCAATCTGCGGACAACTAGGACCACTCCTTCATCAGCTTCCACCACCTCTTCTTCATCAAACTCTTGGGTCTGGTCTTCCAGCATCTCATCTTCTTCATCTCCTTGCAGAGCAAGGTTAGCAACACGTTTGTTAGGGCAATTGTTAGAGCGATGGCCTGGCTCTCCACACCTATAACACTTGAGGGACTGGGATGATGGTGTATAGGGAATTGGTGAGGCCGTCTGAGGTGCGGCGACCATCTTGCTAACTTGCTGCGCTGGTTGAGTAGCACTAGAACTCCCTGCAACTGCTCCTCCACCTGCCGCGCTGCCACCTGTCTGACCTGGGATCTCTCTCTTTCCACAGGACACCTGTCCTGATGCGGCCCAGTTGTATCTATGAGCTCCCACGCTAACGTGATCCAGCTGGGCTTCAACCCGTAGAGCTAGGTCAACAGCCTCGTTGAGGGTAAAGGTTGGGTGTAAAACACTCTATCCTGAATAGGTAGGCATATGCCATTGTTGAACCTGGCCACCTGCTGGTTGTCAGTTTCTACCAGGTCATTACGAGGATATAACTTGTAGAACTCCTCCGTATAGGCTTTGACCGTCCTGAGTCCTTGCTTGCAGTTCTGATATTCCTGGAACAACAACCACTCGTAGTTGGCAGGCAAGAACCTCTGCTTCATCAGCTTCTTCATCCTCGGCCATGAACGTATCGAGGTCTTGTTATATCGTGCCTAGGACATCTGTAATTGGTCCCACCAGGCAGACGCTCCACTCTTGAGATGGTAAGCCACAAACTTGACCTTCCTTCTTCAATCTCCATGTATTCGAAGAAACGCTCAACCTCTGTTATCCAGTCAAGGAAACCTTCCATGTCCAGACACCCATCAAATGATGGTAGCTCCACCTTCATTCGATAGTTCCTGTTTCCTTGTGGCCTTCCTTGGTCACCATAGTTAAGAATCCTTTCATCGGCGTCATTGTCTGAGTCCGATAAAACTTTAGGCATGGGGTGTTGATTAGGAACTCTTCTCGAGACTCTGGCTTGTGCATAATTCTGGCCCACAGGTTCAGGGAAAGCCTGGGCCTGCTCTTGACGGACCTGAATACGAGCAAATTCTCCGGTGAGGCGCTCAACAACTTCGCAAAGTTCTCGCATCTCCTGCTGAACAATCCTTAAGTCTAACACTGTTGTTGATCGATCTTTCGGAACACCGTCCATTGAATGTGGGCTATGATACCAACTGACGTAGAACGCAAATGGAATGATAAACAGAGAGATGAAGGTCGGTTCAGGTAAACTGAATCCGAGGTGAGGGCGGACGGATTTTGAATGAAATCCGGTAGGGGCGGACAGAATAGAACAGTAATCTGTAGAGGGATGATCGAACTAACACCGTAGTTCGGTAGAAGTGCTAGGAATCCACCTAACAGCACTGGAATCCACCAGCAACTCAGGAATCCACCTGAAGAACGAAGAGAGACGAGCTCTGATACCAACTGACGCAGAACGCAAGCGGAATGATAAACGGAGAGATGATGGTCGGTTTAGGTAAGCTGAATCCGAGGTGAGGGCGAACGGATTTTGAATAAAATCCGGTAGGGGCGCACAGATTAGCACCGTAATCTGTAGAGGGATGATCGAACTAACACCGTAGTTCGGTAGAAGTGCTAGGAATCCACCTAACACCACTGGAATCCACCAGCAACTCAGGAATCCACATGAAGAATGAAGAGAGACGAGCTCTGATTCGAAAATAGAGTGTTCAATATTGATAAAAAATTGTTGTATCTGTACTCTCTTGGCTTATATAGCCACGAAGGAATACAAGGGAAAAACCCTAAAAGGGAAGACAACTAATACGCCAAAAAGGAAAAAGTGAATGATTACAAAATGTACAATTCCCTAACAGAATCTGAAAAGTAATAACAGAAGTGTCAGAGAATGTCGGGTGGTCCCTGTGTGGTCTCATCCCAATGGCTCTGCGGAAATGCGGTCGAGTTGAGGTGCAGCTGCTGAGGCCGTGCTGTCGTGGATAGGTGTGCTGAGCTGGCATGTGTTGGATTAGCTAAGCTGTGAGACCCGCATAACATTTTATGCATTATTTGTATTAATTAAAATTTATTAAGAGTTATTAAAATTTTTATGATAATTAAATAATTATCGAAGCGATCAATTATGAGTCGAGCTGGAAATTTAAAATTTCACGAAGGTGGGTTTATTTGTTGAGTTAAAAAAAATATGAAACGAGAATTTAAATTAAATCAAATGCGAGTTCAATTAAATTTTTAAAGAGGTAAAGAAGTTGTTAAATATTTTAATTCGCAATCAGAAAATTTTAATTTCGCGGAATTGAGTTCGATTTGATGGAAAATACTAATTGAAAGGAATTTAAAATTAGTTAATTTAAGTTGTGGGCTTAATTGTGATAAGGAAGCTAATTAAGGGACATAGTTCAATTAGTATAATAAAAATTAGAAAAAAACGTGGCCTGTTGTATTTTGCAACAGATGTGGTGGGAATAAAACAAAACCCAACATTCCCCCAAAAAATTCATCTCATCATAATCTAAAAAACCACCGAACGAAATCAGTCGGAGAGAGAGACAAAGAGAGAGTCCCCAACCGAGAGCCAAATCGCGAGAGGGAGAGGGAGGCACTAGGGTGGCATCGGACGGCGACGGCGATGGCGTTGCAGGGGCGATGGGTGGCGACAGCAGCGGAGGTGGCGCGGTGATAGCATGCGCGGGCTACGGTGGTTCCGGATGGGTTTGTGCGGCTGTGGCGATTTGTGGTATGTGTGTGTAACTCTGGTGTCTGTGTGTGTGCGTGAAGGAGTGTGTGTGTGTTAAAACCCTTGTGAGAGTGAGTTGCTGTGTAAGTTCCTTGTGTAATTCCTTGTGTAAAACTTTCTGTCTTTATGCTGCAAAGAGATACTGGAATTTGAAAGGATCCTCGAGCTCTAAAGAATACGGTAACTCTAGCTGAATGAGTGTTCAAATCTTGATAAAAAAATTGCTCCTGCTTTCCTTGGGTTGGTTTCTGGAATTCACCATTTGACAAACACTATCTAGTCTTTTTAAGTTTATGACTGTATTTATTCTCTAAACTTGACCCCCATCTGAAGTGGTTTCCTTGCTCCATTGATTTACTCTTGGGTCTGATTCTTGCACTGGCAAATTGTAGCCTTTTAGTTGATCATTTTGTCATTTAGTTTACTATTTGCCACACATCTCTTTTCCTATTACTACCCATTGGATTCTATGAAGTTGAAGACTTAGAAGTGTGTACAGTAAACACACTTGTCCTTGTTATCAATGTGTTTTTATGCCTTTTGGTGCCTCATTTGTCATAAACTATTTTCGGACAGAAACTTTCGAGTACTTCTAAGTCTTAACTAGTTGTGTCTAAAAATCATGATATTTGAATGAACTGTATAGGAGGAAAAAGGAAATATTAAATTAACGGAGAAATATCTAATAAATTCCTGGGAGGTTGAAAATTAATAAATGATTATAATTAATTTTAGGAGGCTTAAATAAGCGTTTAAAGACAATATTTAATTTTGTTAATTCTCATATTGTAATATTGTTCTTATAATTGTATTTCTGGGTGATTGCTAGGTGAGGATATGACGCCATCATATTCAGTTCAGCGTCAATGCAAACAGTTTTTTTAGAAGGGATATTCAGCTTAGCTGGTCTTTGGTGTCAGGTGAGTACTCTGTGAATTTCATAATTTAGAGCCCTTTTCAATATATATACATATATCAAATGCGTGTTTTGAAAGGTATTTTGCAAACAGTGATTAATCTACGGATCACAGATTTTTAGGAAAAATATTTGGGTGAGTAATTTGTGAAATAAGAACGAGTGATTTTATTATAATAAAGTGTTTTATTAAAAAGAGCCGGGGGTGGAAAGAGGTGAATTTTTAAATGGTGTAAAATGTTTTGAGAGATTAAATAAAATAAGGGGTTTTTCATAAAAGGATTTTGGTGAACTTAAATAGCCTTGCTGTGGAACA
>NMUG010001303.1:0-18289 GCA_002855965.1 Monotropa hypopitys
CCTTATATTTATTATTTTCTATGATCGGGGTCTTACTGTTTCTCCCAGAAACAGTAAAGGTGAAGCTCAAACATCTCATTCACTAGTATAAAGACTATTTTGCATGGGTTTACAAGGAGACGCCACGACTATCTAACGGACTGGTAGAGCACAAATTGCCTATCAAAAACTACAAGATATTTGGAGTGGATATCCAACATCATCTCTGTCATCAAGTAGAATAGAAAATTAGGGTATGTGTTGACTTTCACAATTTGAATATGGCTTCTTTAAGAATGAATATCCCATGGTTGTGGCCGATGTCCTAGTGGATGGGGCATCCAAGAACAAGGTATTATCTTTTATGCATGACCATTCAAGGTATAATCAAATTCTTATTACCGACGAAGATGTCCATAAGACAGTTTTCCGGTGTTCGGGGGTCTTAGGAGCATTTGAATGGATGGTCAAGACTTTTGGCTTAAGGAACATTGGAATTACTTATCAACGGGTCATGACTTCATTCTATTGGAAATAAAAAATGTTGTGATTGAATGTGGCAACTGGAGGGTCTCTCATAGAAACCAGATAGGCTGCATTTACTGTGCCTTTTGGGTTCTCTAACAGCCTCAATCAATGCTCAGCTGGGACTCTTTGTTTTCCTCGTTGATGTGTATATAATGAAGCCTACTGTGAAGGACTTCATAACTTGAAAGAGAAATACATCAGAACAATCTGAAGTGAGCAAATTGCTTCCGTCCATTTCATTGTTGAGTGGGAGAGAGCCGAGCACAAAATCAGGTCGCCAAGACTACCTTTGTGGTGTTCCAAAGGTAATGGTCCAAGGACCGTCTTATCCTGGGAGACAAACGCCGATAAACCTCAACACCCAACGGAGGCGATGAATCTATTTTAAGGACAAAGCACTGCTTGATTCGGTTGGTTGTAATTTCAATTTTATTTCTGTATCATTTCAATTATGTAAATGTATTATTTCAATTATGAATGAAATTGTCGCGCTCTGGAAAATTTATAGATTTTTCGTATGTTTTCCTATAAATTTTAATAATCGATTCTCGAAATCTTAAACCCATTTCATGAATTTTGATTGATTTATAATCTCAAAATCTCTATTTGGTTGATGAAACAGTAGAACCTTAGAAGTCATAGAGGATTCAATTATGAATCCAACACAATTTGAATCGAATAAATCGCAGTTCGGACGAAGACTTTGTGTCCAAAATACTCTTCATTCAGTTTCGGAGCAGAAGTGCCTGAAACTGGTTTCGTGGTTGCCCGAAACCGGTTCCCAAGTGCCTTAGCCTTAAGGAAGGAGAGGAACTAAAACAGGCTGCAACTAGTTCCCTACCAAACCGTAACCGGTTTCCAGTCCGGAAACCCGTAACTGGTTTCGGGGAATCCGTAACCGGTTCCCCCTTGTTGTCTGTAACCCCTTTCCTCTTTCCTGAAACCAGTTCCCGCAAGGGAAAACTACAATGTAGCCGGGCAGTGGCACCCATAACCGGTTGCCATTATGCCCATAACTAGTTACTAGTTGTCGGGACAGAAAATTCTGGGAAGCTCATTAAGGGTATTTTTGTCATTTCCCGAGGTTTCTACACAACCATATACAGGGGAGAAGCCCTAAATCTATCTAGAACCATCTTCCTCACACTCTCTCTTCCATCTCCTTCACTTCTCTCCCTATTTCTCTATCCCTTCTCTCTAAAATCTCGGCAATTTGGTTGGGATTCAAAGATTTTCACGTTCATTAACGTTCAAGAGGTCGTCAAACTCTCTCCAGTGAGGTACTTTGTTCGTGGCATTGTTAAGAGCCCATCATCTAGGGTTGTAAGTATAATCTTCATTTGAGGTAGAGTTTTTCTAAGCTTTTGTATGTATGTATGTGTACTAGTCTTGCTCCCTCTCCCTCTTAATTTCGCACAAATCATGTCAATGCAAGTATGGTTATTCTTCAGATCTTATTTGGGTCTTCAATCAAGTCTAAGAGTCATAATCTCACTTGTATGGACTTTCCTTAATGTCAAATTGATATTCCCATCATTTAAATAAAATAAATCCGAATTTGTGGAAAATCCTAATTTTGACTTGTTTTGGAAATATGGGGAAAATAGAAATGGAGATTGGTATTCTTCAATTGATCCTTGGAATTACAAATTGACACATTGGAACTCATGTATAAACTTGTATTTTGGCCGTTGGGCTTAACATGGAAATTTTGGAAAACATGGAATTTGAAATCAATCAATTGGATTGTAATGGATATTGATCCTTGAGTTGACTATTATATATATACGAGTATTTGTACCCATGACATTGTACAATGAGGGCTTGACTGGGCCCTCCCAATAGGTCGGGTAATACAATGAATTATACAGTTAGTTTAGTTGATAAGGAAATGGAAACGATTTGGAAAATCTTTATTTTGATAAGGTGATTGATTATGGCCTTGACATTTGACTTTTGGAACCTAAAGAAGTGGAAAAACAACTCTTGAACTTGACAACTCACATAAAACCTTTCGGGTCTTTATGCATGTATCACATACTTATTTCTATTCACCGGTACGCACCCACGACCATCATATATATCTTCTGTTTAGATTTCTCTACTAGGCATTCACCTAACCCTCTATTTTTAGGGAAGCAGCCTATGGCCTAGCTTGGAGTGGATTTCCAAGACTCACATTGAAGATCATTGGAGGCATAGCTTGTGGTTATTCACTCTATCTATTTCTTTTCCCTACTTTTTATTTTTAACGGAACACCTGGTTTGTAATAACTAGTTTATGGACTTTCCTGTACTTATTTGTGATTATAGTTGTCATCATATGGATTATATGGGGATTTGTATTAGTTTATCATTATTAGATATTTATTATGCTCAATATCGTCCTTGCAAAAAAATGCTTTAAAATTTTGGCGTGTTACAATTGGTATCATAGGAAATGTTTCGAAAACTTAGAGACATTGGAGAGACACTTTGTCTCAATGGATGCATTGCTTTGCTTCTGCATTGCATGTTATGTAGTATTCTTGTGTGCTTGTGTGCATTGCATGAGGGTTAAAGGAAATTTGAATCAATAAGTTATTAAAGGTCATCTCGTGGAGTCCTTTCCCTCTTATTGGTTGTCGAGGATGTTTGATCCTTGGTCATTTGTATTTGAGTTGTTAATTCTCAAATTCCTTCGGTGTTGGTATCCATCTTTAGTCTTGGTAGACATTTCTATCCTACTTTTAGGATTGTCCCTCGTGATTAGACTTTTGCTATCTAAGTCTCCTTTGCTAATCTAGTTTCTATTCTATATTGTAGAATTGTGTCGAACCACCGTGTTGGTAATCATGGATGTGGTCGTAGAGGGGTTCAGATCCCCGATGCAGTCAGTAAAGAGGTCAACGGTCAACTTAGAGATCTTCCGTGTATTGCTCAGCTTGAAGAGCTCATCCCTGGAGGGTTGGCCAATGCAGGACAATTCATTAAGGAAATCACAGCTGCAGTGGTAGAGGCCATCAAGAAAGTTATTGCACCTAGAGAGAATGCCGTTAGCCGCATTTCAGAGGCTCTCCGTGAGTTCTGCAGGATGGAACCCCAAAGTTCAATGGGGAGGGTGATCCCATAGAAACTAACCATTGGATGACGGAGATGCATAAGATTTTCGAAATCCTGGTTATCTCAGAGAACAAGGTTCACATTTCACTTGCCTCGTACCAGCTCATTGGTGAGGCAAATGAATGGTAAACGTCCATCATGGAAGCTAGAAGGGATGCTTTATGGGTGCTTGGAGGTGCAAATCCTCAAGCGATCATCGATCCTATCGGTACTATGTCATGAGCAGACTTTGAGGCCACCTTCGAGGGTCAGTATTTTTTGGAATCTTATCGTGACCATCCTAGGGAACAATTTGAAAGGCTCGAGCAAGGAGCCATGTCCGTTACTTAGTATGCAGTGAAATTCCAGTTGTTGTCTAGGTTTGCCCAGGATTGGGTAAAATCGGAAGAGAAGAAATGCAAAAGATTTGAGAGAGGTCTTCATCCGGCTATCCAATGCCTCATCATCAGGCATCACATTCAGATCTTTGCTGATATGGTCGAGTGCGCTCGACTCATTGAATCTAAGAAGGAGCCAACAAAAGAAGTCAAGGTTTAGGAACCAAGAGGCTAGTCTTCTGGCTCTAGCAACTCTTCCGGTAGCTTTGGGAAGAAAAGGCAAAGAGAACAATCTTGTTTCTCTAGAGGGAAGAAGTAGTAAACCAACCCCGGTCAACAAGGTATCTCTTTTCGAGCTCAAGTTGTTTGTCACAAATGCCAACAACATGGACATCTCCATACCGAATGCCCTCATATCACTTGGTTTGAGTGTGGCCGGTCGTGTTATGTTTCTAAAGTTTGTCCTTCAAAAGGAATGTAGCGTAGTGAGGCAGGGTCGGTTCAGCAACCCCGCCTGGGCCAACAATTTCAGCAACAACAACAGTAGTAGTATCAGGTAGCTCCGGTTCACTCTAGCCAGGGCTCTAGATCTCACAAGAAGGGTCCTTCGGGACCAGGACAGTCTTCTGGCCAGCACAGTGGAGCAGGGCGTGGTTAGATAACATAGGGCCGAGTATATGCTGTCTCGTCCGTTGCACCGCAGGCTACCTCTCAACAGCCTAAGGCATTTGTGGTTCGTGGTATTATCCTTATCTATAACTCTTGGGCATCTGTACTTATTGATTTGGGTACATCACATTCTTTTCTGGCATTCTCATTTGCATCAGCCTTGGGATTAGAATTTGAAGTGTTCGATCCACCAATGTTAGTGGAATCACCCGTTGGAGGTCGTATCCTCTTAAACCATTGTTGTCGATAGTACGAGATGACAATCGCCGATCGACACTTCACCTTTGAATTTATAGTATTGGGGATGTATAGATTCGACCTCATATTGGGCATGTATTGGTTATCCTCTCACCATACCACCCTCGACTGTTTCTGGCGTAGAGTGCTCATCTAGGCTACAGAGGGAGATTTTTTTATTTCTTTGGGGATCATCAGGATCCCATTGAGTCTGTTTTCTATGATCCTAAGGAGCGTGCCTCCATTTGTTGTATGCTTGCCAGCTTAGAATTGGATGATGATCTTTCTAAACATCAAGAGTTACCATTGGTTGTTTGTGAATTCCCTGACGTATTTCCAGAAGAGTTACCAGGTATACCTCTCGAGAGCGAAGTAGAAATCTCTATTGATCTTATTCCTGAATCTGCTCTGATCTCTATTCCACCATACTGCTTTGCTCTAGCTGAGCTAAGAGAATTGAAGTCCCAGATTGAGTATCTATTTGAATTGGGATTCATTCATCCTAGTTCTTCTCCTTGGGGAGCGCATGTGCTCTTTGCCAAGAAGAAGGATGGGTCCCTCTGTCTCTGTATTGATCATCGCAAGCTTAACCGAGTTACTATCAAGAATCGTTATCCTATGCCTAGGATTGACGATCTCTTTGACCAGTTGCAAGGTTCCACTTGATTTTCTAAGATAGATTTGCGACCGGGTTATCATCAGTTGCGTATCCGAGAGGAAGATATTTTCAAAACCGCATTTCACACTCATTATGGTCACTTCGAATTTGTGGTTATGCCATTTGGGCTGACCAATGCTCCTGCTATTTTTATGGATTTGATGATCCGCGTCTTCCAGCCATTCTTGGATAGGTTTGTTGTGGTCTTCGTGGATGATATCCTAGTTTATTCTACTTTAGTGAGGAGCACCAAGCTCATCTACGTATCGTTCTTGAGCTTTTGAAAGAGCATCAATTGTACGCCAAACTTAGTAAGTGCAAGTTTGGTCTATCTGAGGTAAAATTCTTGGGTCATGTTGTGTCCCAAGAGGGTGGATCTGTTGATCCAGTGAAGATTGAGGCTATTATTTCCTGGCCTATGCCATCCAATGTGTTTGGGGTTAGTAGTTTTCTCGGACTTGCAGGCTACTATCGACGTTTTGTTCTTGATTTTTCACGTCTTGCCACTCCTATGACTCGTCTTACGTACAAGGATGTCCATTTTGTTTGGGATGATGCTTGTGAAACTACTTTTGAGGAGTTTAAAAGGTGGTCAACATCGTTACCTATCTTTATTGTTCCAGAAAGAGGCATCGGCTATACGGTATATTGCAACGCTTCGCATGATGGTTTGGGATTTTTATTGATGCAGGTGGGCAAAGTTGTAGCCTATGGTTCGCGACAATTGAAGATTCATTAAAAGAATTATCCTACGCACGATTTGGAGCTTGCGACAGTGATCTTTGCATTGAAAGTTGGAGAAATTATTTATATGGCGAGAAATTTGAGGTATTTTCCGACCACAAGAGCCTCAAGTACCTATTCACTCAGAAAGAACTTAATATGCAACATCGACGATGGATGGAGCATCTAGAAGACTAGGATTTCGAGTTACATTATCATTCAGGGAAAGAAAATGTTGTTGCCGATGTCTTGAGCCGACGGTCTTGTCACTTGGCTTGCCTAGCCATTCGTGACTAGAAGTGTATAGAAGATTTAGGAGAATTTGCACTTCATGTCGAGGAAGTTGGAGAGAACGTCACTTTGTGTAATTTAACCATCCATTCTGAATTACCACAAAGAGTTGTGGAAGCTCAAGTAAATGATAAAGAAGCAACTGTCCTTTTTTCTAGGTGTCTTGATGGGGAAGCACCTCAAGATTGGGCAGTGTATGAAGACATGAGTGTTCATTTCAGGGGATGATTGTTTTTACCGTTAGCTTGTCGATCGGAAATCCTTCATGAATTTTGTCATTCTCCATTTGCCGTTCATCCGGGAGGAGACAAGATGTATCATGATCTACGATGCCATTTTTGGTGCTCGGGAATAAGAAAGGACATCCCATGTTTTGTTACGAGATGCCTTATTTGCCAGCAGGTGAAAGCCGAGCATCAACGTCGAACAAGATTGCTGCAACTGTTACCTGTGCCAGAATGAAAATGGGAGCATGTCACTATGGATTTCATTTTAGGCTTGCCGAGGTCACAGGAAGGCAAGGATGCTATATGGGTCGTCTTGGACAGATTAACCAAGTCAGCTCATTTCTTACCTATCCAGACTTCTCAGTCAGTCGATTCTTTGAGCCGATTGTACATTCGTGAGATCATTCGCTTGCATGGAGCACCATTGTCTATCGTATCTGATCATGATTTTCGATTCACTTCTCGTTTCTGGTGGAGCTTGCAGAAAGCTTTTGGTATAGATCTTCACTTTAGCACAGCTTTCCACATGCAGACGGACGGTCAGTCAGAGCGTACTATCCAAGAATATTTACCAACGATTGTTGATGTCATAGAGTTGTTACAAGAGTTATACGGATAATCGACGTCGTCCATTATCATTTGAGGTTGGTGATCACGTCTTTCTGGATGTATTGCCACGCCGTGGAACGTCTCATTTTGGAAAGAAAGGGAAGCTTGCACCTCGTTACATTGGTCCGTTTGATATTGTGGAAAGGGTGGGAGAAGTTGAATATCGCTTGGCCTTGCCCTATACTCTTTCGTATATCCATGACGTATTTCATATCTCTATGTTGCAGAAATATGAACTTGATCCATCTCACGTGTTGAATTGGTCTATGCTAGCATTGGAAGCCAACGTATCGTGCGAAGAGCAACCATTGCAAATTCTTGATACTCGAGAGAAGATATTGCGGGGGAAGACCATATCTTTGGTGAAAGTCCTTTGGAGGAACCATACTTGGGAAGAAGCCACTTGGGAGCAAAAGGATGATATGTTGGAGAAATATCCAGAACTTTTCAAGTGATGTATTCTTCTAATCCAATGTTGTTTATTTTCGATTTGGAAAATTTCGAGGACGAAATTTCTGTAAGGAGGGTAGTTTGTCACACTCTGGAAAATTTATAGATTTTCCGTATGCTTTCCTATAAATTTTAATAATCGATTCTCGAAATCTTAGACCCATCTTATGGATTTTGATTGATTTATAATCTCAAAATCTCTATTTGGTTGATGAAATAGTAGAACCTTGGAAGTCGTAGAGGATTCAATTGCGAATCCAACGTAATTTGAATCGCATAAATCAGAGTTCGGACGAAGATTTTGTGTCCAAAATACTCCCCAATCAGTTTCAGGGCAGAAGTGCCTGAAACTGATTTCGTGGTTGCCCAAAACCGGTTCCCAAGTGCCTTAGCCTTAAGGAAGGAGAGGAACCAAAATAGGCCGCAACCGGTTCCCCACCAAACCGTAACCGATTTCCACTCCAGAAACCCGTAACCGGTTTCGGGGAATTCGTAACGGGTTCCCCCCTTACTGTCCGTAACCCCTTTCCTCCTTCTCGAAACCGGTTCCCGCAAGGGGAAACCACAATGCAGCAGGTCCGTAACGGGTTGCCACTGTGCCCGTAACCGGTTACGGGTTATCGGGACAGAAAATTCTGGGAAGCTCATTAAGGGCATTTTCATCATTTCCTGGGGTTTCTACACAACCATATACGGGGGAGAAGCCCTAAATCTATCCAAAACCATCTTCCTCACTCTCCCTTCTATCTGCTTCACTTCTCTCCCTATTTCTCTCTCATTTCTCTCTAAAACCTTGGCAATTTGGTTGGGATTCAAGGACTTTAGTGTTCATTAACATTGAAGAGGCCATCAAGCTCTCTCCGATGACGTACTTAGTTTGTGGCATTGTTAAGAGCCCCTCACCTAGAGTTGTAAGTATAATCTTCATTTGAGGTAGAGTTCTCTAAGCTTTTGTATGTATGTGTACTAGTCTTGCTCCCTCTTCCTCTTAATTTCACACAAATCATGTCGATACAAGTATGATTATTCTTCGGGTCTTATTTGGGTCATGAATCAAGTCTAGGAGTCATAATCTCACTTGTATGGACTTTCCTTGGTGTGAATTTGATATTCCCATCATTTAAATAAAAAAACCCATTTTGTGGAAAACTTTAATTTTGACTTGTTTTGGAAATTTGGGGAAATCGAAATTGAGATTGGTATTCTTCAATTGATCCTTTGAATTACAAATTGACACATTTGAACCCATGTATAAACTTGGATTTTGGCCGTTGGGCTTAACATGGAAATTTTGGAAAACATGAAATTTGAAATCAATCAATTGGATCGTAATGGATATTGATCCTTGAGTTGGCTATTATATATATATACGAGTATTTTTACCCTGAGTATTTGTACCCATGACATTGCACAATAGGGGCTTGACTGGGCCCTGCTGATAGGTCGGGTTGTCACACCCCGTTCTGCTAA
Source organism: Monotropa hypopitys (assembly GCA_002855965.1). NCBI lineage: Eukaryota > Viridiplantae > Streptophyta > Magnoliopsida > Ericales > Ericaceae > Monotropa > Monotropa hypopitys. Next base: position 9,261 of record NMUG010001303.1, read on the forward strand.
AATAAATATTATATTCTGCGGATGCAGTGGTGTCAATAAATAGAAAATAACTCAAACATATATAAAATCTCTAGTATTGACCACACAAGTCAAACTCACAACTATAAAAGTCTACCACATAAGTACAGAAATAACTCCAACTATAGCTAACTGACATATACAAACAAACACAAATACAGAAAAAATACCTCAAAAGGTAAAACAGAATCCTACACTAGACTCCTCCAAACACCAAGCTCCAGACACTATAGTGGACCTCCAAGCTAGCCAACAAAATCTAGATTTTCATGCAAACAAATCACAGAAAATCCAGGAGTGTGTAAGTTACATAGAAATTTGCAGAATAAATAAGGCAGCAGAATATGCAACTACTACAAGTCAAATAGAAAGCAGAAACAGATACAGATACAGATACAGAATAAACAAATCAGAATAGACAGATAAATAGATAATCAGAACTAATAAACAGAACAGATACAGAAACACAAACCAGATCACAGATGCAGATACAGAAATAGAAACAGATCACAGATACTAAATCAGAAACAGATCAAAGTGGTACTCCAAATAAGCTTGCCCCAAGTTACACTTTTACAGCCAAAAACAGAAACTTAAACACAAACAGACAAACTCAGGTGTCTTTACCCCTTATAGCTGCTCCACGTTACTACTATATTTTAATTTCACGTTTTAGGTTCACTTTCCTAGATGACAAATCAACGACGTTAATTCATCACACAGTGACCGCCGGATTTCACCATTTCGCAAGAACTTTCACTTGCCAGAAAAGACTGTGTAGTCTATCACATCCTTAAAAAGGATAACACATTCACACAGCCTTATTAACACAGCTTGCTCCACTTTCCACAATGGTACTCCACTTACACAATGATACCCCACAACAAGCTTGCTCCAACAGAAATATATCACACTTTATTAATACCCAAACGTGTACAACTACACTAGAAACACATAAAGTAATAACAGAAACAACATGAACATCCTGTCATGCTCCTATGTCCAACATAAGTAAATAGGGTCACACAGAATAATTAACAGAACTACAAATTTAAATGTAACTATCACACACACCCTTTACCCTTAAGAGGATTTCTTGAAATCCGGTTTGGTTGGATACAGATACTTATATTCCCCTGAAAAATAAACTCAAGTCATTATTTAATAATTCAATGATAATTGACATTCAGAAAATAATAATTCAATTGTTTATTAATTAAATTTAAATTAATTCCATGCCCGAACAAGGTTTCCTAAGGTCTGATATGTCTCCCACCTCTATTTTGAGGCTCAAGAATTTCTCGGGTAATCACCCGAACAAGTTACAAAACTTTTTCCATTTTCCTTTATATCTTCCAGCATCACCAGATACCAGTATCAAATTTTTTCATGATACCGGCATCCTAGCCTTAGGACCAAAAACCAGTATCCTAAAAACCTTGAAAGAGGTATCCCAACACTGTCCCATATACTGGTATTCTGGATTTCCCAGATACCGGTATCCCAAAATTTTCAAAAACTGGCATCTTACTGCGGTATCTAGGTCGCGGTATCCAGGGCATGTCCAGATATCGGTATCATAGAATTCTATGATACCGGTATCCGATATCTTTATTGCCAAGAACCGAATGAGCAGAGTACTGTTCTGGTTCGATTTTCATATCTTCTAACACCAATTTTTCCACAGAAACTTTATGAAAACCAATAAAACTGGGAACAAGGCTATTTGTAATCACCATAAATACAATTCTATGTTCGAAATTGATAGATAACATGATTAGTTTCAATTTTTCTTCCCAAAATCACTCATAGCTCAAGAACCATGAGCTTACATGAAATTCTATAAAGTTTTCTAAAAATTCTATAAAATACACAGAATTATCATAGAAAAACTCACCCCTTACTACAGATTTACTTCTTAAAACCTTTGATTGAATACTCTTGAACTTTCCTCCCTTCCACACTCTTGTTCTTACAAGACAAGACATATAAGAGTTGAATGCATGGTTGAAACAGATTTTTCATTTTCTTACTAAAGATAGTATTTTCCTCCTATCCAAATGATTCAATACTTCTCACCATACTTCACAAGCTATCCCCCACCTTGATTTACTTCCATGTTTTGTACTCACACTTATAATGTATTTTTTTACAATTATATTACTTTTACTACAACATACCTTATATCCTCAACAATTTTTTAAAACTCCAAATCTTATTTATTTTTTTATAATTTAATTCCACATTTATTTATTCTCCAGTCTCGGTTATCACACCCTTCCCCCCTTAAAAGATTTTGCACTCGAAATCGCAAACTAAACACATAGTTTGATTTGATTTCTATTAGCTTTCCATTGTTACCACATTATATATTTGACTGGAATAACTGAATAAAAACTGTAAACAGATACCTGGTGTTGTCTCAGGTGACCTCGCTGGCTCCACCAATGCAAACATTCTTCCTGGTGCCTTTTCCCATCCCTTGTCGTAGCCATACCCACAAATGATGATATTGGCATTCCCCGGTGTGGACACTATGGCATTATGTGGCCGACTTCTCCGCACCCAAAGCATTTCACCCATGTAGGCTCTATACCCTTCTTCGAACAATCTCTAACCATATAATCCACTGCCCCACATCTAAAACAATGGCGCACGAAAGAGGATCCCCTCGAACTTGCCTGACTAGATGCACTTTGCCTACTGCCCCTGCAGATCCACTTGGTTTGGCATTCCATTGCCCTTTCCTGGATTGAAATCTAACCTCTCCACTCTTCGACTCACTGTTGATAGCTCTCCCAGAAATATCATCCCTACTCTTTTTAAGCCCCTCTCTATAATTTTTCAGCTCATCTATATCCTTCTCTATTTTCTTCACAGTTTCTACCAAATCAGCATAAGATGATTCCTTGTACCCCGTAAACTTAGTAACACTAGGTGATATTAATCCAATTTTAAATCGCTTACACCTCTTTGCATCTGTGTTAATCAAATCTATGGCATACCGAGTCAATGCTGAAAACCTTGCCTCATACTCAGAAACAGTCATATTCTCGTGCTTAAATGATATGAAATCATCCTCTCTCTCCAACTAATAACTCTCTAGGTAATATTGGGTATAAAACTCCTGAACAAAAATCTCCCAAGTGATTACACTCCTCACCTCAGGTACTACTCCAGGTATAGGTGCCATCCTCAACTGACTAAGGGTTTCCCACCAAGCTAATGCTTCTCCCTTAAGGCTAAAGGAAAATAACCTAATCTTTTGTTCATCGGTTGCCTCAAGTATATAAAATATTCTCTCTATTCCCTTCAACCAAGACTCAGCCTCACTAGGGTTCACTGTACCCTCAAACTCAATGGAATACAAATTTTTAAACCTTTCATATAAAGTACTACCTGGCTCCCTTGGTTGCCTATCATCTCTAACTACAGCCTGATGCTCCATATACGTTGCCATAGCTGCTATGAACCAATCTATATCTCCTCTCACTTGTGGTGCTCCCAGTACCCTAGGATGATTCACTTTCCCTTCCTTTGCTGCACTTGATGCCCCTTCCTCTTGTCGGCTCATAATGAATGTCTGCAATCACATCATAGATAACCACCACAGAAAATGTTAACAGATAAATGTTAGTGACCGCCAAGACCTATACTTGACTCACTAACACTCTATGGTCCACTGCAACCTCCTCTAGACACTCCTAAGGAAACTATGCATTCCTAATAAAATTGCCCAAACTTCCAATTAGAAGATATGGTGTATGGTTGCTCTTCCAATCAGACATAAGGGTAATACTTGGTTACACACGACTTTCTCTTCTATCCATCCATCTCCGAGAACCTAACAACCATGCTCTGATACCAAAACTGTCACACCCCATTCTGTTAAAATAAATATTATATTGTGTGGACACAGTGGTGTGAATAAACAGAAAATAACTTAAATAGATATAAAATCTGTAACATTGACCACACAAGTCAAACTCACAACTATAAAAGTCTACCACAGAAGTACAGAAATAACTCCAACTATAGATAACTGACATATACAAACAGACACAGATACAGACAAAATACCTCAAAAGATAAAACAGAACCCTACACCAGACTCCTCCAAACTCCAAGTTTCAGACACTGTAGTGGACCTCCAAGCTAGCCAATAAAATCTTGATTTTCATGCAAACAAATCACATAAAATCTAGGAGTGTGTAAGTTACATAAAAATTTGCAGAATAAATAAGACAGCAGAATATGCAACAACTACTACACGTCAAATAGAAAGCAGAAACAGATAATAAAAAACAGATACAGATGCAAAATAATTAAATCAGAATAGACAGATAATCAGAACTAATAAACAGAACAGATACAGAAACGGAAACAGAAACCATATCACAGATGCAGATACAGATACAGAAACAGAAACAGATCACAATGGTACTCCAAATAAGCTTGCCCCAAGTTACACTTTTACAGAGATATCCAGAAACAGAAACAGAAACACAAACAGACAGACTCAGGTGTCTTTACCCCTTATAGCTTCTCCACGTTACTACTATATTTTAATTCCACGTTTTAGGTTCACTTTCCTAGATGCCAAATCAACGACGTTAATTCATCACACAGTGACCGCCGGATTTCACCATTTCGCAAGAACTTTCACTTGCCATAAAAAGACTGTGTAGTCTATCACATCCTTAAAAAGGATAACACATTCACAGAGCCTTATTAACACAGCTTGCTCCACTTTCCACAATGATACTCCACTTACACAATGATACCCCACAACAAGCTTGCTCCAACAGAAATATATCACATTTTATTAATACCCAAACGTGTACAACTACACTAGAAACACATAAAGTAATAACAGAAACAACATGAATATCTTGTCATGCTCCTATGTTCAACATAAGTAAATAGGGTCACACAGAATAATTAACAGAACTACAAATTTAAATGTAACTATCACCTCACCCTTTACCCTTAAGAGGGTTTCTTGGAATCCGATTTAGTTGGATACAGATACATATATTCCCTTGAAAAATAAACTCAACTCATTAGTTAATAATTCAATGATAATTGACATTTAGGAAATAATAAACCAATTGTTTATTAACTGAATTTAAATTAATTCCATGCCCGAACAAGGTTTCCAAAGGTATGATACGTCCCTTACCTCTATTTTGAGGCTTGGGAACTTCCCGAGTAATTACCTGAACAAGTTACAAAACTTTTCCCATTTTTCCTTTATATCTTCCAGCATCACCAGATATCGATATCAAAGTTTCTCATGATACCGGTATCCTCGCCTTAGGACCAGAAACCGGTATCCCAGAAACGTTGAAAATGGTATCCCAACACTATCCCAGATACCGGTATCCCAGATTTCCCAGATACCGGTATCCAAAAAATCTCAGAAACCGGTATCTTACTGTAGTATCCAGGTCGCGGTATCCCGATGCATGTCCAAATATCGGTATGATGGAATTCCATGATACCGGTATTCAGTATCTCTGTTGCCAAGAACCGAATGAGCAGAGAATTGTTCTAGTTCAATTTTCATATCTTCTAACACCAATTTTTTCTACAAAAACTTTATGAAAACCAATAAAACTTGGAACTAGGCTACTTGTAATCACCATAAACATACTTCTATGTTCGAAATTGATAGATAACATGATTAGTTACAAATTTTCTTTCCAAAATCACTAATAGCTCAAGAACCATGAGCTTACATGAAATTCTATAAAGTTTTCTAAACATTCTATAAAATACACAGAATTATCATAGAAAAACTCACCCCTTACTACAGATTTACTTCTCAAAATCTTTGATTGAATACCCTTGAACTTTCCTCCCTTCCACACTCTTGTTCTTACAAGACACGACATACGGGAGTTGAATGCATGGTTGAAATACATTTTTCATTTTCTTACTGAAGACAATATTTGCCTCCTAGCCAAATGATTCAATACTTCTCACCATACTTCACAAGCTATCCCCCACCTTGATTTACTTCCATGTTTTTCACTGACACACTTATAATGTATTTTTTTACAATTATATTACTTTTATTACAACATACCTTATATCCTCAACAAATTTTTTTAAAACTTCAAATCTTATTTATTTTTTATAATTTAATCCCACATTTATTTTTTCTCCGGGCTCGGTTATCACACCGGTAATACAAGGAATTATACGGTTAGTTTAGCTGACGGGCTACTAGCGTAAAATTTAGCCAAAACTCTTTGATTATTGGACATTGGTAACCTTATTTTGATAAGGAAATGGAAACAATTTAGAAAACCCTTATTTGATAAGGTGATTGATTATAGCCTTAACACTTGACTTTTGGAACCTAAAGAAGTGGAAAACAACTCTTGAACTTGACAACTCATATAAAATCTTTTGGGTCCTCATACATGCATCAAATACTTATTTCTGTACATCAGCACACATCCACGACCATTATATATATATCTTCTGTTTAGATTTCTCTACTAGGCATTGGCCTAACCCTCTATTTTTAGGGAAGGAGCCTATGTCCTAGATTCGAGTGGATTTCCAAGACTCACATTGAAGATAGTTGGAGGCATAGCCTGTGGTTATTCATTCTATCTATTTCTTCTCCACATTTTCTATTTTAACGGAACATTTGGTTTGTAATAACTAGTTTATGGACTTTCCTGCACTTGTTTGTGATTGTGGTTGTCATCATCTGGATTGTACGGGGATTGGTATTAGTTTATCATTATTAGATGTTTATTATGCTCAATACCATCCTTGCAAAAAATGGTTTAAAAATTTCGGGGCGTTACAGAAATTGTTCTTTGGAAGATTGATCGTCTTCTATATATGTATATATATATTCCCTACAAGCTTAAAACAGATTCGTTCTGATCGATCCAATGAAGTGTTTCATTTTGTACTAATAATTTGATTGTAGAGATGAGTCAAAATGGCAGAAAAGAAGGTTCCTGAGCTCTTGGGATGTTTCCCGAGTTGCTGAGATATTTCTCGAGCTCCTATGTTATTTCCCGAACTGAAAGGTTCTGTGCGGGAGTTATATTGTCTGTGCGGCACTTTGTGTGCTCATCTCGGCAATTAACTTCCCAACATGACACTGGTTGTGCTCTGCACCTGTAGTGCTCAGCTCGACACCTAGTGTCCCTGCCCGGATCTGATTTTTCTCAGCACGGGGATGGGGTTTCCTATGCAGGAATGCCCTTCCCATGTGGAAAAAATAGTTATGTGCAGATATGTCCAGTCATACACGATTGAGACTATTTTGTTCGGCTATGACTGTGCGCGGTCAACCATAATGGTCATCTAACCAAACTAGGTCTGTGCGGCCTCTAGAGCAGGCTACTTGGCATCTGCCTTGGCACTACTCGGCCTCAGATCAGTATTCTCAGCTCGACTATGCTCTGCTCAACAATAGCTCTACACAGCATATGCTCTGCTCGGCTATGCCTTGGTCAGGCTATGCTTTGCTCGGCTATGTCTGGCTCAGCAAATGTTCTGCTCAGCAGGTTCTCTGCTCGACAATATCCTACTCGGCTATGACTTGCTCAGGCTATGCTCGGCTATGCCATGCTCATCAAGTGTCCTGCTCGACAATACCCAGTAGGGCTGAAGAGTATTCAACTCGGCAATAGTCACTCGTGTAGTAAACTGTGCATACCGTTTAGGGTGCTACTGTCACGACTCATAAATTTCAATTTATATTTCCAAAATTTATTTGTAATTCAAATCGATTGATAGATTTTATCATGGATTCCCCGGATTTTATTGACGTTTGGAATTATGTTTTGGATTCCTTCTTGAGTCATCTATATGATTCGTGTTTGATTCAGTGAGTTTCGGGGAAGTTCCGGGAATTCTTGGCATGAAAATATTGTAACAGGAGAAGTTTGCATCGGTGCAAGGTGGGTTTGCACCGGTGCAGGAGGTCCTTGGGAGTTTGCATCGGTGCAGAGAAAGCTTGCACCAGTGCACAAACTCACAGCTTTTTTGGAACAAGTTTGCATCGGTGCAAAGATGAGTTGCACCGGTGCATGGGAGTTTGCATCGGTACAGGGGAAGCTTACACCGGTGCAAGTCTTCTGTTGAATTTTTGAGCTAGTTTGCACCGGTGCAGAGAGGAGTTGCACCGGTGCACAGTGTCCAGAATTGGCTCATTAAGGGCATATTTGGTATTTTTCTTGAGGGGAGTATATACGGCCATTGAAGTTCGAACTTGGCATCATCCCCTTCATTTTTCTCAAACCCTAGCCACCCTCACACACACTCTCTCTTAACCTCCATAACCATTCTCCCCCTTCTCTCTAACATTTGGAGGTCCTCCAAGCATCAAGTGGAGTTTCGGCAAGGATCAACATTGCTCTACGCGACGAGAGCTCTCCGGCAAGCTACATAGCAAGTCCATCCATCAAGGTTCAAATCCTAGGGTTTTGGCAAAGCTCCATTAAGGTAGGATATGTTTATCTCTAGCATTGTTCTTGATTGTGCCCTTCTCCCTCTCCCTATTACATGTGTTTAATTTCGTCAATTTTATATCTCACATGTGTTGGTAAAATTAGTATGGACTAGGGAGTTGAATCATGAAATTGGTGGTGGATTTGTAGTCTCTAGGGATGTCGCTTACTATAACTAGATTCAATTTCATGTGTTGAACATTGTGTGGAAAACCCCAATTTTATATGGACCCTAATTTCTATAATTGGGGCTTTTGATCAATTGAGGGTCATGTGTCTAAATTGAGTTGGTATTCATGCAATTGAGTATGTTTGATGTGAAATTGATGCATTAGACACATTGGTCATATGTGACAAAGTATGGGTTGTATGTTGGGTCAATTATCATATGGTTGAGTCATGTATGGAATTAAATGGAATCGATGACCTTCATATGGAACTAACTAGCATTGGCTAGGAACGATAATATAAATGACTCAAACGTACTTGACACGGTGAATTATGCAAATGATATGATTGACTAGC
>NMUG010001304.1:0-18284 GCA_002855965.1 Monotropa hypopitys
CTTGAAATTAACTACTATTTAACTATGATAAAAACCTTGATTTTTGAATATAAAGCTTTAAACTACAAATTAAATCTTAATAATTATAAACATTGAAGGTCACTAAAAATATTTAAAATTTTATTTTGATCTTTAATTATGTCATCATTCCAATTAGGACCATTCTACTTTATGATTGAACACCAGGTTTATATTTATCATCATTTCAATGTCATCATTGGTATGGATTGTCTGTCCATATTTGAAGTCAGAATTGATTGCACAAGCAATGTCGTTGTGAAATCCCAATGTGAGGAGTCCAAATTTAAAGGGGAGAAGGTGATTTCACCCATATATTTCATGTCCATGGCTCGAGCCTGACGACTTTTATAGAAAGCTTGTTAGGGTTATCTTTGTAGTGTCTCGGCATTATCATTGGAGGATGCGACCATATCCTAAATCCTTGTAGTTTATGACTTTTTAGAGGTATTTCTTGAGGAATTGTCAAGATTGCCCATAGATAGAGAAATAGATTTTCAATCGACATGGCACCAAGAACCCAACCAATCTCAAAAGTGACTTATCAAATGGCACCAGTAGAACTGAAAGAATTAAAGACGCAACTTTAGGAATTTCTCAACAAATGCTTTATCCAACCAAGTTCATCACTATGGGGAGTGTCAGTATTATTCGTAAATAAGAAAGATGGAACAATGCATTTATACATCAATTATCGAGAATTGAACAGAGTCACCACCAAGAACAAATATCCACTACCCAGAATTAACGATGTGATCGATCAAATGCACGAATCCCATATATTTTCAAAAATAATCTATGATTCGGATATCATCATCTCAAGGTCTAGTTTAAAGACATCGAGAAGATATCTTTCCACACTGGATATAGTCACTACGAATTTATAGTTATGCCATTCAGAGTAATAAATGCACCGGGTAGCACTTATATATTTAATGAATCGAGTATTCATAGACTACCTAAAAAATTTCGTAAATTTGTTTATTGATGATATCTTGATTTATTGATAAAAATGAAGAGCAACGTAAGGAACACTTGAGCATCGTGTTGCAAACATTGAAATACATGAAGTTTTATGTAGAGTTCAAGAAGTGTGAATTTTGGCTGAATAGCATAGTGTTTTGGGGGCACGTCATTAATGGAAATGGAATCTCAATGGATGCGAAAAAGATCGAAGCAATCATGGATTGGCCGAGGCTGACAATCATATCAGAAGTTCGAAGTATTCTAGGACTTGTTGGTTACTACTAGAGATTCGTTCAAGACTTGTCCAAAATATCAACCCTAATAAGCAAATTGACATGTAAATGGGAACCATTGATTTGGACCAAAGGACAAGAGGAATGCTTCCAGGAACTGAATAAAAGACTCATGTAGGCACTCATATTAACACTACCGAAAGGAATGGGTGTTTTTTCTATCTATAATGACGTGTCATATAAAGGATTCGAATGCATTCTAATGCATCATGGAAAGGTTATCACTTATGCCTCTCGAAAACTATAAAACCCGTGAAAAAAAAATACACTATACACAATTTGGAGCTTGCGGGAGTGATTTTTGCACTAAAGATTTGGCGCCACTATTTGTATAAAGTCACATTCGACATCTACACTAACCATAAGATCCTGAAGTGTATATACACCCCAAAGGAGTTGAATGTTAGACAATGGATATGGTTGGAGCTGATGAAGTATTACAACATCAATATTCAATACCACCCTAGAAAAGCTAACGTGGTGGTAGATGCAATAAGAAGGAAGGAAATGGAGAAGCTAAATCATCTTCATATCCAACACCAATACCCAGAATGATTTTGTGTCATCATCATTTCACAGCCAGAAATTATCAAAGTAATTCGAATGCAACAGATGGAGGATCCCAAGCTCAAAAAAATTCACAACCATAAAGGAAGAAAATCAGGCAATGAATTCACAATGCAAAATGGAGTTTTTAAATTTCGTGATCGTATTTGTGTTCCTTACATTGAGGATATTAAGAACAAAGTGATGGACGTCTGGAACAAATCAAAACAATTCACCCAAAAATAATAATGATGTATCATGACCTAAAAAAGGCGTATTGATGGATGGGCATGAAATGAGATATCGTTAACTATGTCAGCAGATGTTTGCAGTACCAACAAATCAAAGAAGTTTGAAAAGACCAGTAGTACTTCTCCAACCATTTCCAATCTCAAAGTGGAAACATTATCGGCTTTCCTCATTCAGCAAAGGGTAATAATTCAATTTGGGTGATCATTAATCATTTGACCAAATCTACACACTTCATTCCAATCAAGAATACATATTCAATGGACTATATGGATGCAACTTATGTTTGTGAGATCATTCATCTACACAAAAAATCAATATCAATCACATCCGATAGGGGGCCGGTATTTGTTTAACGGTTTCAGCATTTGCTACAAAGGGCAATGAAAATGAAGTTGAAGTTGAACATGAATTTTCACCCCCAAACACACGGGCAATGTTACACTCATCTTAGAAAATTCGTGAGTTATTTACTTTAATACAAATATTATGCATGTTGTTAGAGTAATTTATGATTACTATGCATTAAAAAAATTTAATAGAAACCGTGTTATGATTTGACAAGAGTAGTGTAATGATCTTTCCCCGTCCTGCACAATATTGTTCTCTTTGGCCACCAAGTCCCATTGGACTTCCTAGGGGGTCACCCATCCTTGGACTACTCCAGGGTAAGCACACTTAACTGGGATATTCTAATGGGCTTTGACGCCCACACGGCTTTAAAAGGCCTTGTGCAAGTTAGGTTCATGATCTATTATTTATAGCACACACAACTTACATCCACCAAATGATGTGGGACTTGTCCACTGATTCGGATGTCCCCTTTGGGACTCCAGTTAATACCTTAGAATGGGGTATCACAATCTCCCCAACTTCGACCATACGTCCTCTGTTGTGGTCAAGATTCTCCTTCCTGGTTCTACATTTTCGCTTGGTGCGGACTTTGATACCATAATAACGATATGCCCCCGCCCTACACAATATTGTCCGCTTTGGCTGCCAAGTCCCATTGGACTTCCCAGGGGGTCACCCATTCTTGGACTACTCCAGGGTGAGCACGCTTAACTAAGATGTTCCATTGGGCTTTGACGCCCGCACAACTTTAAAAGGCCTTGTGCAAGGTAGGTTTATGATCTATTATTTATAGAATACACAACTTATATCCACCAAGCGATGTGGGACTTGTCCACTGATCCGGATGTTCCCCTTGGACTCCAGTTAACACCTTAGACTGGGGTGTCACAGGTAGAATGTATTAAAAATTTCCATTCAATAGGAACTCTAATTGAATCAAGGTATTAATTAATTAAATACTGAAATATGATTTGTAGGGGGCATATCGAAATACAAAATTTGAGTCTGTGGATTTTGGCCCTTAAGGCCTCAGTATATCAAAATATGTCATAGGGGAAAAGGGAGGTATATCGATATTGCAAGTCATTTAATATATCGAAATGAGGAAACACCAGTGGTTATTTTGAAATGGAAGATATATTCTGTATATCGATATATAGTATCATTATACCATAATGTTAAGGGTCTGTGAGGAATAAAATAGATTAATTGAAATTGAAAATAAATGGAATTAAAGGCAAAAATAATGTTGTTATCTTTTAATTGAGCATTTAATTTATGTTTGAGCTTTGTATACTTCAGAAGCTAACATATTTAGCTTGGCCAGGTGAAGAAGCTACTAGAGTTGAGCCCTCAAAGAAATAAGGGTGCTCGGTTATTTCAAAAGCCATTATGAGTTTATTTTTTATGCTTTTACATTAAATATGAAATATCTATGGATGTGATGAGGGGCAAACACCTATAAATAGAAAAAAGATGCGATGTGTTGGCCGATGTATGTCAATGTAGCCATGATGTATGTCAATGTAGCCATGATGTATGACAATGTAGCCATGATGTGTGGCAATGTAGCCATGGGTTGATGCACCAAACCTACCTGATGATAATCGTATTGTTGGTATATGAATTTATGATATATTTAGCTGCATATATGGTTGTTGGTAGTTGTTTCATTTTGATGTTCTGTGTGATTTACATATTCTTGTATTCCTTTTTGGATGCATAGATTTGTGAGATGTTTTGAAGATGTCCACTACCAGTCTAGGGGAGTCTAACATTGTAGAGCACCTGATGCCATAGACGTTAGTCTTAATTTTGTTTCAAATGTAGATTGTACAGTATTTATAGATGTTAGAATAGGACATTAGAAACTCTTCTACCTAAAGAAAAATAATGAGTTGCTTATAATAATTTGATATTGTGATTTAGTTTTAATAAAAATTTCTTTCAATGTTTATTATCATTTATTTTGATGTTTTACATTGTTTAGATTTCTTTGTTATGAGACATTGTTAATGAGCGTGATTACGGAAAATATGTGAAAAGAATGGATAATTGAATTTTGTTATCAAAATAAGATGAATTAGTTTGTTAAAACATGCTTGAATGCCATGTTCCCACCTGATACTAACTCCAAAGAGTGATGTATCGGGATGGGGCATGACAACTTATGTATCATAGCTTGAGATTTATTGTTTCTGAGATATGAGATGGGGGTGGACTGAGTAGTGAACATAGGAGTTATAAGTAGGTCATGTTAGTATGTGAATAAGAAATACACTTGATATGGTATCATTGAAATGCATTTCCATGTGGTCTATTGTGTTATGAAACAAGGTATAACTATGGAAAGAAGTGGTAGAAATCAACTGAGGGGAACAACTCCTTCAAGACTTACAGAATTTGGGGGTTGTTCTCAACAAGATGGGATGAGTGAGATAGAACAATTATTGGCAACAATGACCAAGGATAGAGAGTTGCATGCTTAATATTTTCAGTGGAAAACTCAATAGAGTTTGGGTTCAGGTCCAACAACATCATTGTTAGAGTGGTTTAAAAAGTTGTTCCCTACTGAATTTGAGGGTACAACAAAATCAGCAGTGGAAGAAGAATGGTTAAAAACTATGACGAGGCTATTGTAACTAAATACATTAAAGCCCAACATAGGTAGCACATATTATCGGGACTGAATTCATGAATTGTCCGATGTTGAATGCATACTATGACTGAATTTGAATACATGAAACATCCGACACTTAATACAAAAATAACCTATTCAAGGAATACACAATGTGCATATGTCAAATACAAAATACATGAAGTATGTGACTTATTGAGCGGTTCCTTGAAAGAGTGTTTTATTGATCAACTCTCAGTACAGTCCTCGCAATTCCCTAGAATACCGGGAGGGCCCAGTCAAGCCTCTATTACAAAATGTCTTATGAATACATTTCCTCAAATACAGAATACAAATGCTCAAGTCACCATACTCGTTGAATACATGGGCCGAGAATGAATACATGAAATTCTCGCCACTTACATTACACCCACGAATACATAGAATACGTAGGATTCCTTGGAATACATTAGAATACATTCGAATGCGTTTGAATTTGTTTGAATAGATTTGATTACGTTATCTTGAGTTAAATACATAATTGAATACAAATACCTCGTTTGGGGTATTTCATCGATACACAGGTCCATTAAGTTCATTTGAATTACCCTTTTTAATTTTCCAAACTTGGGTTTCAACAATTTTTCCACATACTTGATTTTTTCCCATATCACCCATGTTTCTTATAATTATACTTTTCACAATCTACTTTCTATAAATTGCAATTTAACCCATAAATCTTACCAAGACTTCACGATGCATAAATATACTCCTAGTACCTACAATTTCGTTATTATGACATCAATAGACCCACTCCATCCAAACCATCTCTAAATCAACCCAAGGTCCATCATAGGACTTTTGTCAAACAGTTGATGTGCATTGTTTAAAGACTCATCAATATACCTTCCTAGTCATCTCTCTTACCCATAAATCTTAAGGGTTTGCCCAAATCTCGAACCTAGTCATACTCTAGGTACCAACACATGACATACTCATGTAAACAACGAAAATAGAGAAGATGCAAGCACTTTCACGCACACACACACACACAAGGGGGGAGAGAGATTTTACCCACCAAGTCCTACAAGTCTTGGAAGCCCTAAGTGAGGATTCTTCACAACACCACGAACTACGGTGATGGTTACATAGCCCTCGGTGAGCTTGTCAACATTGTTGAAGGAGATTTCCCCAAAATCTTGATGGATCTCCTTAGATCTTGGAGAGATGGAGAGAAAGTTTGAGAGTTACATATATAGAGACGAATGTTACAGATGAGACAGGGGAAGAGAAGTACAAAATGGAGGGTTATGGAACCCTACATGCATGCACAACATATATATATTCTACAGGAAGTTACCAAAATACCCCTCATTAATTTACCAAAATAGCCCAGAATTGCTCGTATAACGATATGTATCATTGACACATATTGATATACAAAGGCTCTCATCAAGCCTTGCTAAAGCAACCATGGAACACATATCGATATATCCACTCAACACATATCAATATACCAGCCTCTCAACATATCGATATATCCAACAACACTACAAAATCGTATAGACCACATATCGATATACACACCAGCCTTCATGCTGAAATGCTTATACACACATCGATATACATAAATTCACTTATTGATATACAATGCATTTTAAACAAAGCCAAGACTGACCAGAACCCTATATCAATATGTGCTCAACCGCATATTGATATGAAGGGATTTCAACAACTATCTGATATAGCCACACATCGATTGGTAAAAGAAGAATGGGGAGGGATGCATATCGATATATAAATGGGGATGGGGAGTCCCACCTACATGCATATCGATATGTAACCAAGAATGAGAAGGATGGGCATAGCCCCATTTTGATATACAAGAGGGCTTGGGAAACTTACCCAGACACATTTCGATATGTGTCAAGAGACCACAAACACTCACATTTCGGTATGAGAACATACCCATGCCCAACAACATATCCATATGGATAAAACATTTAAACACTTAATTTATGTATTTCCAAAAATCTATGGAATAGATCACAATTTATATAATTTAATTTTATAAAACTCCTACCTTCATCTTTTTCAAAACAATTATTATAATTTAAATCATCAAAAACAAGATTTTTATTTTAAATAATCCTAAAACCTCTTTTAAATTTATTTGAAATTATGGGGTATTACAGAGCCAAAGTCAAGATGTGTACATAGAGAAGGTGAGACAACAAGTACGTTTGGATGAAGTGTCAAATTTTAGTATTTAGAGTGATGGGATGTTGTTTGATTGGGATCCCTATGTATGTGCCGAATGATGTTAACTTAAGAAAGGGGATCTTAAATGAGGCACATAGTTCAGCTTATTCTATGCACCCAGGTGGTACTAAGTTTTATCGTGATTTTTGTGAGCACTATTGGTAGTGTGCAATGAAGCATGAGATAGCAAAATTTGTGACTAGATGTCTAACTTATCAAATGGTTAAAATTGTGCACCAAAGACCTAGAGGGCTATTACAGAACTTACTGATACTTGAGTGGAAATGGGAGCATGTAACTATGAATTTTGTTGTGGGGTTGCCTAGGTCGAAGGGAAACTTTGATTCTATTTGGGTTATAATGGACCGGTTGATTAAGTCCATACATTTTCTTTCTTTGAAGAACACTTATAATACTAATCGGTATGTGAAGGTATATGTTGATGATATTGTGCAATTGCATGGTACACCTGTGTCTATTTTCATTGATCACAATCCCAAGTTCATATCGAGGTTTTGGACTAGTTTGCAGTAAGACTTAGGAATGTATTTAAAGTTTAGTACTGCTTTTCACCCACAGATAGATGGGTAATCTGATAGAACTATTTAGACCTTGTAGGATATATTGAGGTCATGTGTGTTAAACTTTTATGGTGGTTGGAATAACTACCTATTGTTGATTAAATTTACTTATAACAACAGTTATAAGAGTAGCATTGAGATGGCTTCTTTTGAGTCTTGGTTACGGTCCTAAAATTTTAAACCATTTTTTAAAGGTGAGATTAGAGCAATTGAAATGACTACTAAAAGAAGGACAACCATCCCAAAACCAACCACATGCACAATGTATCAATCACAGGCAAGCATGCGTATAAAGAGTATTAACCTACTTATTACAAACTAGGGACCATTAACTTTAAAAGTAAGTGCGGAAATAAAAGATAGAAGGTGTAATACATAAAGAAATCCTCAAATCTCCACGTGAGCAAGGAAGTCCACTCCAAGCTACTCCAATGGATCTTTACCTAAAAAATAGAGGGTTAGGCATACGCGTAGTAGAGAAACCTAAACAAGATATATATATATATATGTGGATGCAATGTATGCGTGTCAAGTATAAAATAAACATGTGATGCATGGAGGATCCAAAAGGTTTTACAAGAATTATCAAGGAAGAATTGTCTTTCCAAATACTTTTCCAATGAACCAAGTATCCATGTCAAGCACGTCACCTTATCTATATAAGGGGTTTCCAAATCATTTTCCTTCTTATTCTTATCAATATAAGTTTTGCCACAATTAATGATTTATAAAGAGTTTAGCCTAGTTTCGCGCTAGTAGCTCATCAACGTACTAACCGTGAGATTCCTAGTATTACCCGACTTGTCGGGAGGGTCCAGTCAAACCCATATTGCGCAATGTCGTGAACGTAGAATGTCCAAGGATTAAAATCCCAGGGATAAAAATCCCATATAAGATAGTCAACTCAAAGGATCAATATCCGATATCATTTACCACTTGATTTCTGAAAATTATGTTTTCCCCAATTTCTCAAATTAAACCCAATGGCCAAAAATAATGTTTTCCCATGGTTTATAAATACCAATTTCACATTTAAAGTATCAATTTTATAATCCCATCTCCAATTTCCCAAATCCCCAATTTTCCAAAATGAGCCAAATTAGGGTTTTAACCAAATTTGGGGGTTTTCAAAATTAATCGCGGGAATATGAAATTGACACTCTAGGGAGTCCACACAATCCCTACAACAACCCTTAGACATGTTTTTTAACTCAACCAAAACCCTAGACCCAACTTACTTGCATCAACCATGAAATTGACGGATTTAAAGAGGGACAGAATAGAATATACATACACATATGTCTAGAGGTTAGGATACTCTACCTTTGGGAGCCAAAATTGATTTTACCCTAGGTGAGGGGTCACCTACACTTGCCCGAGATTTACATGTCATTAGGAAGGCCTCCACGAGCTCTACAAGGTTAAACCTTGAGATTTTTGCAAAATCGCAAGGGATTTGACTAGAGTTTAGAGAGAAGGGAGAGAGATTTGAGAGGAGATAGAGTTGGGAGGTAGAGAGAGAAGAGAAATCAGTTCTGGGCATTTCCAAGCCTTTCCATGCATATAGGGTTGGATTAAATGAATAGGGAATGACCAAAATGCCCTCCAAAAAAGTCCCCAAAACCAGAATTTCGGGGGTCCGCTACCGGTTCCGAGTACTTGGGTACCGGTTCCAGGAGCATCTGCTAGCAACCATTGCGGTTGCAGCCCAGGGGAACCAGTTTCAAAGGGGTTCCGGGCATCCTTCTTGCGCGCGGGTACTAGTTCCAGGGTGTCCGGGTACCGGTTTCGGGTACCTCAGATGCCCCTTCCATTGTGCTTGGCACTTGGGAACCGGTTTTGGCCCCTTCGGGTACCGGTTCCAGGTATCTCTTGCCCGAAATGTGCCATAGAGTATTTTGGATGTCAAACCTTCATCCGAACTCCGAATTGAGCGATTTAAGTTGCGTTGAATTTGTCATTAAATTCTCTACGACATTCCAAGATCAACCACACCAACTGTGAAAAGGAGATTTTGATATCAAAGCCAATCAAAATCATAGTAATAGAATTTAAGAATTCTAAATATAATTCAAGAAATTCTAGACCGTTACAATCCACCCTCCTTAAAGGAAATACGTCCACGAAACTTAAATTACTAACTAAACAAGAATACAACAAGAATGGATAGGAATATTTTCTAAGAATAGAACAATTCTTGATATTTCTCGCGAATCTCCAACTCTTGTTCCCAGGTTGCTTCCTCGATATTATGATTTCTCCAAAGGACTTTAACAAGGGGAATAGTCTTTTCCCGCAAGACTTGTTCCTTTGTATCCAAGATACGAATGGATTGATCCTCATAAGAGGCATAGGCCTCCAATGCAATAGAAGACCAATCCAAGATATGAAAAGGATCCGGTTCGTACTTGTGAAGCATAGAAACATGGAAGATGTCATGAACACTGGAAATCTGATACGGCAAAGCTAAACGATATGCCACTTCTCCTACCATCTCCAACACCTCAAAAGGGCCAATGAAACGGGGTGCAAGCTTTCCCCTCTTCCCAAAAGGAGAAGTTCCATGCCGTGGCGATACCTTTAAGAATACATGGTCGCCAATCTCAAACGGCAAGGGATGACGATGATTATCTATATAACTCTCATTACGACTTTGATAAGTCAACAAACATAGGCGGATCAACTTAATATGTTTGGTGGTCTGTTGAATGGCTTCCGGACCCATAACGACAACATCCCCAACTTCCATCTAACAAACAGGTGACCTACACGGTCATTTATACAATGCATCGAATGGTTCCATCCCAATACTAGATTGGTAACTATTGGTGTATACAAACTCAACAAGTAGCAAATGATCACCCCAGTTGCCATGGAAATCTAACACACATGCCCGGATCATATCTTCCAAAGTTTGAATGGTGTATTCTAACAATCTATCAATTTGGGGATGAAAGGCTGTACTAAAATGGAGCTTGGTACCAAACTCCCGCTGCAAACTTCCTCAAAAGCGCGATGTGAATCTAGGATCATGGTCGAAAATGATAGACAATGGAGCACCGTGCATACGAATGATCTCTCGAATATACAGACGAGCCAATAAGTCAATGGACTGAGAAACCCGAACGGGTAGAAAATGTGCTGACTTCGTCAACCTATCAACGAAAACCCAAATAGCATCCTTACCCTTTTGAGATGTCGGCAAACCCGAAACAAAATCCATGGTATCATGCTCCCACTTCCATTCCAGAATGGGCAATGGCTGAAGAGTATCTGTCGGACGTTGATGTTTGGCCTTGACTTGTTGGCATGTGAGACATTGCATGACGAAAAGTGCAACATCTTTTCGCATACCGGACCACCAAAACTGACGCCGCAAGTCATGGTACATCTTGTTCCTTCCCGGATGGACTACGAATGGCGAGTGATGGAATTCATGAATAATTTCTTGACGACACGATAAAGGCACAAATAATTTCCCTTGGAAGCGAATGCTCGAATCCTCAAACACTATCCAATCTTGAGGAGTTTTACCCTCAAGATATCTAGAATGAATCATCATAGCTTCTTCATCAACGGCTTATGCTTCCACAATCTTCTGAGACAATGAAGAATGGATGGTCATGTTGCACAACATGGCTTTCTCACCAATCTCCTCTGCATAAAGTACGAATTCTCCCAACTCCTCCATGCATTTCCAATCGCGAATGGCCAAGCTAGCCAAATGACAAGAATGCTAGCTCAATGCGTCTGCAACCATATTAGCCTTACCTGAGGTGGTAGTACAACTCAAAGTCATAATCTTCAAGATGTTCCATCTATCGGAGTTGTCGTATATTGAGTTCTTTCTGCGTAAACAAGTATTTGAGGCTCTTATGGTCAAAAAATACTTTAAATTTCTCACCATAGAGGTAGTTTCTCCAACTTTGTAACGAAAAAATAACTACGGAAAGCTCCAAATCATTCGTCGGGTAATTTTTCTCATGAGTCTTCAACTTACGAGACCTATAGGCAACCACCTTGCCCGCTTGTATCAACATGCACCCTAAGCCATCATGAGAAGCATCACAATATACGGTGTAGCCAACACCTCTCTCGGGAACAATAAGGATCAGAGATGAAGTTAGATGCCTCTTCAACTCCTCAAAAGCAGTCTCACAAGAATCATCCCAATCAAATCGAACATCCTTGCAAGTGAGACGTGTCATAGGAGCGGCTAGACGTGAAAAATAAAGAACAAAACGGCGATAATAACCCGCTAGTCCCAGAAAACTACAAACTTCAAACACATTCGATGGTCTAGGCTAGGAAAGAGTGGCCTCAATCTTGACCGGATCAACCGAAATGCCCTCTTGAGACACTACATATCCTAAGAACTTCACCTCGGAAAGTCAAGACTCGCACTTACTGAGTTTGGCATGGAGCTAATTCTCCCTCAGAAGCTCAAGAACCACATTAAGATGAGCCTGATGCTCCTCTATAGAAGCATAATAAATGAGAATATCATCCACAAAGACAACAACAAACTGATCCAAGAATGGCCAAAAGATGCGATTCATAAGATCGATGAAAGTAGTCGGAGCATTGGTTATCCCAAAAAGCATAACCACAAACTCAAAGTGGCCATATCGAGTGCGAAAGGCAGTCTTGGCAATGTCTTTTTCCCAGATACGCAACTGATGATAGCCCGAATGCAAATCAATCTTCAAAAAACAAGTAGAGCCCTACAACTGATCGAAGAGGTCATCGATCCTGGACATAGGATAGCGATTCTTGATAGTCACTCGATTCAAATTGTGATAGTCGATACACAAACAGAGATCCATCCTTCTTCTTGGCGAAAAGTACAGGCGCTCCCCATGGAGAAGAACTAGGAAGGATGAATCCCAACTCAAACAATTCCTCAATTTGGGACTTCAACTCCCAAAGCTAACGTTCCTCTCGGAAGGTAGGCCCAACAACTCTTCTGGAAAGACATCAGGAAAGTCACAAACGACAACCGGCAACTCCTGACGAGGCGACACATCATCATCTAGTGCCAAACTGGCGAGAAAAGAAGTAATAGAATCATGCTCCTTAGGATCATAAAAGGATTAGTCAATGGGATCCCGATGATCCCCCCAAAAGTAGAAGAAATCTCCCTCCGGAGCTTAGATAAGGACTCGGCGACGAAAATAGTTGATAGTGGCATGATGAGAAGACAACCAGTCCATGCCCAATATCAAATCAAAACCTCACATGCCCAACACAATGAAGTTGAAGGTAAAATGTCGTTTGGCGATTGTCATTTCGCACTGTCGACAACAATGACTCAGGGGAAAGCGACCTCCAACAGGTGACTCCACTAACAACGGTGGATCCATAACCTCTAACTCGAGCCCCAATGTGGATGCAAATGAGTATGCCAAGAATGAATGAGATGTACCTTAATCAATAAATACAGATGCCTAAGAGTTATAGATCAGAATGGTACCCCGGACAACGGATGCCTCTGGCTGCTGAGATGAAACCTGAGGTGTAAAAGCTGGGACAACATAAACTCTGCCTTGCATCATCTGGCCATGCCCAGCTCCACTACGATGGCCTAATGACTGCAATGGTTACGAAGGACCCTTCTGGTCTGATCTAGAACCCTGACTAGACTGAACTAGAGCTATCTGATGAGGGTGCTATTGTTGCTGCTGAAACTGCTAATACTGACGGGGCTATTGAACAGACCCAACCTCACTGTGATCAACACCCTTGGAAGGGCAAGTCCTAGAAACATGACCAAACTGGCCACACTCATAGCATCTGGTAAGAGGACAATCGAAATGAAGATGTGCCTGCTTATTGCACCTGTGGAAAACAATATATTCCTGGAAAGAGATGTCTGGATGAATGGAATTGACCTGCTGCTTCTGTCCCCTAGAGAATCGTGACTGCTCGCGTTGCCTCTTCTTCCTAAAACTACCAAAAGAATTACTAAAGCCTCAAGACTGGCCTCTAGGTTCCCAGACCTTCACTTCCTTAACCGTCTCTTCCTTGGATTCAATCAACCTTACACACTTTACTATATCGGCAAACACCTGAATCCTATGACCAATGATAAGGCATTGGATGGATTGGCAAAGACCTCTTTCAAATCGCTTACACTTCTTCTCTTAAGAATTTACCCAATCTTGGGCAAACCTGGACGGGGACTGAAACTTCACGGCATATTGGGTTACAGACATCGACTCTTGCTCAATCTTCTCAAACCGTTCGCGAAGGCTATCGTGATAAGACTATGGAAAGTATTGGCCTCTGAAGATGGCCTCAAAATCGGCCCATGACATTGTGCCAATCGGATCAGTGATTGTTTGTGGGTTAGCACCAACAAGGACTCACAGTACATCCCTCCTAGCCTCATTCACAGTAGTCCATCATTCATTTGCCTCACCTGAGATCAGGCGACAACCTTCGCTCGATCGATTGGATCCGGTCGAGCGATTCATTTTACTTTGCTCAAGCGAAGTTGTCAGGTTGATCTATTCTCGTAAGAACTCTTCTAGGCAATTTCTAAATCCTTCATTTCCAAATATGATTTTAAACTCTATTTCCTAAATCGGTTTTTCCCGTTCATCACTTCGATTTTCTAAATCTAAACAGATACAAACTCATGATTTCGATTTCTATTTTCCAAAATTAAATTCATATCATCTGAAGTGGGTTGTTTCCAAATCGATTTCAAAATGGTTTTCAATTCCAAAAATGATTTTACAAATACACGTATACTCAGCAATCGATTTTTACAAACTTTAGTTTCCAAATTATTTTCAAACATTCGTTTCCAAAATCGATTCCAATCATCTATACAGATCATTGCATATATACATACATCGACGATTTCAGTTTCTATATTCGATTTAAATCTTTTGTTTCCAAACCATCTACGATTTCCTAAACTCGATTTCACACCGCCTATATATGGCAACCATAGATTCAGAGGTGGGTGTGCAATTTTAGATCGACGAGAAGGAAAAATCGTAGGGCTAGAGAATCAGAGATGTACGGGTCAGATTGAAGTCATTGACAAAGAAGCCAAATTGCGAATCTATACACCGTAATACATATTTACATAGATGAATATGCACTGTTTGATTTTTGGTTTTCATCACACAGGAGTCTATCTCGATTTTTATTTCTTGTTTCGGTTTTGTTTCTGGGTTTTCACAGATACATACATAAAGGAGGTGGGGATTTAAAGATTCACGTATATAGATTGTTTCACAAGCAGCGATACATATACGAGATAGATACATGATTGTTGAGATATACAAGAGAGTGTGAGATTTTTGCAGAAAGAAATTCACACAACCATACACAATCGATGCATAGTCTGGTGTTTCAATATTCTGGGTTGATATACACTCTGTGAGAATTTTCGATTTTTGTTTTCTGAGTTCCATTTTAGGTTTCTGCTATTGATCTCTACTTCCGATTTGTGATACACATAGGTGAGAGCATAATTCACACAATGGGCTATACAGAACAACTTGGACACACACACACTGTGATATAAAAGAGAGATGCAGACTTGAGGATTTTTGTTTTAGTTCTATGTTTCTGATACTTACATTAGGTTGATAAATGTGAGTGAGTGATTTATACACAAAGAGAACCTTAGCCACCATATTTCGTAGTTCGAGAATTTTTATCACCTCTCAGTGATTTGTGTTTTTTTGTTTTCGAATCTATTGTTCGTCAAATCACTAGATTGCATTCATGTCACACATTCATATCTAGTGTTATTTGATTGTTCTTCATCATCATCTTTATCATACTTCTACACCGTGATTGGACTTGGAGGACGACCATCTACCGAAGACCAGAGAAGATCTGAAGTCGTCTTTGCTATGGAGATTAGCGCGAGGAGTGTTGTGGTTGCCATTGAATTGTAGAAAAGACTCTGGGAGTCGAAGATCGTTGGAGCTAGGCTTTGGGGTATAAATTTGTAACTCTTATATCTTGATTTTCTGTGATTAATGGAAAAGTAAGTAGAGGTCCGTGGTTTTTCTCTTAGGGGTTGTTTATACCCTAAGTGTTTTCCACGTAATATCTGGTGTCGATTATTGTTGTTTTCTCGCTTTACTTTATTGTTTATTCTCACTGCATCAAATTATTAATAATCAGATTAACAATTGAAAGATGTTTTTGAAAACAGATAAATTAAGTTTTAATCGGCAAACCTATTCACCACCCTCTAGAATTTGCAATGCTTCTGCGAACTTTCAATTGGTATCAGAGCCTAGTTACTCTTTGCGGTTTAAAAACCTGAGTTTGATCCTAGATTCTATTTTTATCATGGATTCTCATATACCTCGTGATGACACCTCTAACTTTAGATCTCCATTTTTTGATGGTAACGATTATGATTACTGGAAATCTCGTATGATAAACTATCTTATTGGTATGGGAATTAAAGTTTGGCATTCTGTTATGCATGGCTATAATGTTCCTATGATTGAAGATTCTGAAACTAACAAGTTAAGACCTAAACCAGACTTTGAATTTAATGCAAACGATATTCAAAATTTTGAGGCCAATGGGAAAGATCTTGGAGCAATTCTTAGCGCGGTTTCTCATAGAGAATTTAGGAAGATATCCACATGTACCACCTCTAAGGAAGCTTGGGAGATTTTACGTATATGTCACGAGGGAAATCATATGGTTTGTGTGTCTAAAATTCAAGGATTGACAACTAGGTTTGAAGAACTTAGAATGAAAGAAAACGACATGTTTGTGAACTTTATTACTGAACTTACTGATATAGTCACCTCATTCCATGGTTTAGGTGAACCACTGCCTAATCTTAAAATCTGTCGCAAAGTTCTTAGGTCCCTTCCTAAATGGTTTAGGGCAAAAATTACTACTATAGAAGAGAGTCCTGATGTTGATGATATTACTTTTGAGGAACTTGTAGGAAAACTAGAAACGTTTGAACGAAATCATTTATCCTCTTTCACAACTCAGAATCCCTCTTCTAAGATTGATAAAAGTATTGCCTTTAAATCTGTTGATAATGAATCCTCTCCATCCCAAGAGGATGATGATGACTTTGATGATGCTGACATTGCTTTACTTGCTAAGAAATATAAGAAATTTGTGATTGTTAGCAAAGGTAAGCCTATTGCCAAATCTTTTAATAATTCTAAAGGCTTTAAAAATTTTAAATATGATAATGCTTCTAAAATGTTTCTGATGACTCATCTAAAATACCTAAAGGTATTCAATGTCACATCTGTCATGGTTTTGGTCACATCCAATCCGAATGTGCTAATACCCGCAAGAACGAAAAGAAATGGTATAAAGATACATGGGATGATGACAGTAGTGAGGAGGATTACAATGACGGTACTAATGGAAAAATTATGGTGCTTATGACTAATACTTCCGAATCTCCAAAATCCACCTCTTTTATTAATGATTATTCTGAAACCGATGAAGATAAAATTTTTGATATACAAGAAGCTTTTAATAAATTGAGTAAAGATTTTATTAAAGAAAAGAAGAAAAAGATAAATTTGACTACCACCCTCGAAATTATGCAAAATGAAAGAAATTCGCTTAGAAAAGATGTTGATAGTTTAAATAATGAACTTTCTGAAGCAAATAATTACAACGCTAAACTTGCCAAAAAAATTGCTATTATAGAAAAGATAGATGTGAGGGAATGGTGCAATTAGAAAAATATAAAATTAGGATTTCCGATCTTGAAAAGAATTTATGTGAGGCTAGGGATATAATTAAAAGAAATTATTGTGGGGCTGAACGGATTTCAAATTTGACACAATCCCTTAGAGACAAGTGTGGTCTTGGTTTTATTGAACCTACTTTGCCTATGCCTCAATCTGAATTTAAAAAGAATATCACTTTTGTTAAATCGGAAAATCCTTTGGTAAACTATCCTAAAATTAGTAACTCGTCTTAAAAAGGGAAAAATTATAAAAGAGAGTGAACCTTGCCGCAAATCAAGTCAGTATGGGGTTAATCAACCAAGTTGTTCTACTACGTCCAAGACTCGATTCATTTGTCCTTATTGCGGAGTTCATGGCCACATTAGGCCTTTTTGTTATAAACTCTTAAGGGAAAAACATATAAATAGTCAAGGACGTTGGTTTAACAATCAAAATAGAAACCCTAATGTTTTTGTGAAGAAAAATTCCAAATCTTTCCAACCACATGCTAAATTGAAAAATGAGTTTGTGAATAATATGAATTATCTCTCAACTCAATCCACTCGTTTATTTAAGGAAATTATCAAATTGTCTTATCTTGCTAACAATCTGAAATCTAGTGGTAGAGTGACTCATTCAAAGTGGAAACCAATGGTAAAATCTAATAATTTTCACATGGTTTGGAAAGAAGTTAACAAGG
>NMUG010001305.1:0-18285 GCA_002855965.1 Monotropa hypopitys
CGTAGATTAGAAGTATTCCATGTTCGTGGAATTGATTTTCCTTCTAAATCGATCAGCCTGTATGATCCTTGACTGTCTTTTCCAATAACTTTGTATGGCCCTTCCCAATTTGGCCCAAGTTTGCCTTATGTTAGATCTTTCATGTTACCGAGTACCTTTCTAAGTACTAGATCTCTAATCTTGAACTCTATTGGATGAACTTTCTTGTTGTAGTATCTAGAGAGTTGAGATTGGTATGCCGCTAACGTTACATATGCTCTTTCTCTTTTTTCTTCCACTAGATCCATCTGTATTGACAAGGCTAAATCATTGCCCCTTGCTCTACCATCTATGTTCTGATTGTTGGAATTCCTACCTTAAAAGTTATACTTGCTTCCACCCCATAAGCTAAGGAAAATGGAGTTTCACCAGTAGACCTTCGAGGTATTGTGCGGTAAGACCATAAAACAATCGGAAGCTCGTCAACTCATCTGCCTTTGGCTTTTTCCGAACTTTTCTTGATTCCATCCAATATAGTTGTGGTGGTTGTTCCTCCTGTGACCTTTTGTACTGCGACTGATCCTTCAGCTACTGGGCAGTCGGCAATTGATCCAGAGCCTTGCATGGGTTTCCTGCAAGAATAAAAAGGGGTCCACCTGTTTGGCTCCTATAAAATAAGGGTTAGTGCCCGCCGGTTAGTAGTGACCGATAGGGCCTCCGAAGCTGAAGTTAGTATCTTTCTGAAGGAGAAGATAGAAAGAAGCTAGAGTGGTTTGGAGAGATGGGATCCGAAGAAGAAGATCCCGTGAACAATACCTTGGATGGGTATTTATAGGGGGAGGTTGACCTGGGGCCCAAGATCGACGCATGAGGCGCGCGTCGCGGGCTCCCCCATATGATGTCATCCTGAATTGCTACATATGTTGGGCCAATTGGGCCATTGTAGTTGGTGGGATGGGTCGGTCGAACAGATGGGGGAACCACGAGTGGTCATATAAGGTGCATCATTCTGGGTTACTACCGACTGGTGAACCCTATGCTAAATAGCCGATTGGTCGGGAGCTATATCCTTGCCACAAGGAGCACACATGATGCTCTACCGATCGACGTGGTAGCTGGAGGTCTAGGGATCACTTGACCGACAACGCCGATTTGTCCAGAGACGTTTAGTGTGTTGTGAGGTCCGAGCTTCCCTCGATTTTCCGAAGGTATTTGCAATGTTCACCGAAGGAGACTTGCTGGACCATCGGTCCAGCCCTTCGGGTATGGAGGAATGTTTTCCGGAGGGCCGTAAGGCCAATGACCTGGGATGTTGTACATGGTTTGGTGTCTAGGGCTAGACTGCCCATGCATGCCTCACTGTAATGGATCCGACTCTCCCAAACTGAGGTCCAGCTACCACAATAGCCCCTCAATCTTTCCCAACTTCATTGGAAAAGATTGATTTGGACTGCCGGACACTTTGCTTCGGTGAGACGACTCTTTTCGGGCTTGTACTAACATTATTCGCTGGTAATAGGGAAGTGATTAAATACGGATGTTAGTGTCCTACCACGTATCTTGTCCAGATTTGTTGGTCAAACTGTCCTCATTGGGATTTGTGTGAAAAATTAATGACTGACATCTGTGACTCGTACCTGGCGTAAGCCTATAAATAGGTTGATGTAAATGATTGTATGGAATTCACTTCACGCATACTCATCCTCCATAGTGCTTTCTTTCTTTCGGCACTTATCCTCCGTCGGACAGCATGGATCGAGTGATCGCCCTGAGCTCCACTAGCTCGAGCACGGATTCAGATTCCTCATTCAGGCTCTATTCTGATGAGTCGGCTCCCGATGTCAATTCTAGAGTGTCCACCCCTGTTGGGAACCTGGCTCTAGAAGCCCCTCCTTCGGTGCAGCTTCCGGTTGGTGGCCGAACCCGGAGCGTCCGACATTTCTCTGATGACGATGAGCCCATTGGTCTAGTGGGGCTGATGCGGGGTGCTCGTGTCAGTGGTCACATTCCCAGAGCACAAGGGGATGGCCGCCTCTGCCCCTATCTGGAGTTATTTCACGGAGGGATGGACAGGATCGACGACTTCCACCGTCGGTATGGGATCCCAACATCTATTGCCTTTGCAGAGGTATGATCAAACATTACCTACGCAGAGGAGCACATAATTGTTCCTTTAATGGCGATAACCGAAGGGGGGATAGCGATCCCTTTTCACCCTTTTCTTCAGGCCTTTATATGCACATTTTGGCTCTCTCCCTGCCAACTGTCGGTGAACAACTACCAGATTATCGGCTGTATTTGGGCATTGTGCGAGAAGGACAACCTGGAGTTTCACGTGTCGGACCTCATGGGCTTGTTCTTGCTCTCCCGTAACCGAGTGTCCAGCAAGTACTTTCTTACTGCCCGTAAACCATATGAAGATGTTATCTTAAGGCTGTCAGATTTAGAGAGTTGAGAGAATACCTATCTTCAACTTTATAGAGAGTATAACTTTGGGGCAGAGGATGAGCATCGACACCCTGTTCTGACGAAGACGGGAAGCCCAGGTCAGAGGTCCTCTCCCTACTCCCAGATGCTTAAGTGTCCATGTTTTTCTGACTGTTCTTTCCTCGTGCAGATGTTTCTCAGATTTCAAAATTTGTGAGGGGAGGTGCTTCAGATGCAAGGATCGCGGTGTTGCTGAGGTTTGGGGGAAGGGATGCTCCCTCACTACTAGGATACCAGCCGATGTACACCTTCTTGGAGGACTAGAAAACCAGGGGAAAGAGAAAGGCAGTGGCGATCCCCTGCGGGCATGCACTTGCCCAGAGGAAGCCCAGAATCTCCTAGTACTTTGTGGGGGATTCTTCGGCGGTTGGGGGAAGGAATGCTGAAGAGCCTGACAGAGAAGCCCCAACCTGCCCACCAGCCCCGATAGTGACTGCGATCGGGGATGTTCCTGCGAGCACTCCGGTTGGAAGTATTCCTCCAGAATTGCTTGAGGTGATGGATGAGCCTGTTGATTTCAAAGAAATTCCGAAGGGATTCAGATAAGATGCCATACTAGAGCACCACCCCCGCTGGCTGCCCCAGACTCATCTGAACCTTGGGCTCCCAATTTCCTCAGGTACTTTGGGGTGCCCATTTTGGCGTCGGATGGTGTAAATGTCGATCCGAGAGTTGCACACCCCCTTCTATGGGTGCTACAACTGCTAGCTGATATGAGGGCCCTTCTGTCTGGGGTGGTAGATATGTATGATCATGCCAGAACAAGCCTCATAAAGACATCATTGATTCTTTTTCAACGAGAATCGCTATTTACTTACTCATGGCGATTTTGTATCCTATAAGCTTGTCAGTCTTTCTCCAAGATGTATAAAGCTACCCAGACTATACTCCAAAGGGCCTATAAGTGGGAGCGTCGAGCCTTAAAGGTAGAAGACGATCTCGGATCTGTGATAGCCCAGAAGGATTTACTCCATCGACAGCTTGAGGAGGCATTGGTAGAGCCGGATCAGCTAAAGAAGAGACTTGTGGAGGCCGAAGATAATCTCTGGCAGTCGTAGGAAAGTTTTGAGGAAAGACTCCATAAGGCTGCTGCCAATGCCAATGCCAAGGGCTACGCGTAGGGATACAAGGATGCCGAAGAAGACTATCGGTGACAAGTGTTCGAGCTTTGCCCCGAAGCTCACGGGATCAGCTATAAGGAGGGCTTTAGCACAGCTTACAAAGAGGCGTGAAATCGGGCGCTTGACACAGTGGGAGTGCCAGAAGATTCACCCCTTCAGACTGAGGTGCCTATTCCAGCCCTGTTGATTCCTTCTTTTGTATTGCCGGATAAGGAGCTCCCCACTGGCCCGTTAGGAGCTCATTCACCGGAGCAGTCGTAATGTTACTCCTTTTGATTTTCAGATACTGGAGCTCGGCTGTATTGATTTGTTTATACAATGCAATAAAAATCTCAATTTTGGATTAGAGTTACCTTTTTTCTCATCCAGAGTATGCCGGAGTGACAAAGATCCGAGGAGGCCACATATAAGTAATGATGCCTCTGTCAGTGATAGAGGTCCGGAGTATGGCGGATGGAAACAGTTCCCTCAATAGTCGATATAAATCTGGAGGGATAGAGCCTGAGGAGTACACATATAATAAGATGCCTCCATCAGTAACAGAGGTCCAGAGTATGCGAGATGGAGATAGTTCCCTCAATAGTCGATAGAAATCTGGAGAGATAGAGCATGAGGAGTCTGCATATAATAAGATACCTCTGTTAGTAATAGAGATCTAGAGTATGCCAGATGGAAACAATTTAAGACAATTCGGTTGAGTTAATATGTACCCAGAGATGCCGGACTTTGTTTGGGTGGACAGCAGGTTATAATCAACGCATGAAGCGGCGCTTGCCGGAGCCACGTTTTGTCGGGAGACACCGGACTTTGTTTAGGTAGACGTCAAGTTATAATCAATGCACAAAGTGGCACATACTAGAGCCACATTTTGCCGGGAGACGCTGGACTTTATTTGATCGTTCTTTTGAACAGGTCGGTCTTCCATTTACGCCGGAGGGGGACCGTCTTGTATCAATCCCTGTCTTTCTTTGGGGGACATCCCTTAATCCTACCAAGGCTCAAGACAAAAAAGAGGAATACAAACGACAACAAATATTTTTATTTAATGAAAATCATAGAGAAAGCAAGTATATAAATAGAGCCCAACCACATCTTATCTTTCTTTGCCAGAAATAAAAGTTTCCGGAGACCCAGATGGCCGTTATGGAATGAGAGGGACATTTTCCTCAGCTTCGGCAGGCGGCTTGGGCTGTCGGACTACTTCCTAAGTCTTCTGCCTGTCGATTTATTGATTAAGATGGCCCTGGCGGACCAGGAGCTCCATATAGGCTTTGAACATTAGACAGGAGTTGGTGTAGTGCTCTTTTTCCTTGCGATAGGTGCAAAATGCCCGACCATTGCCATTGCCCTCGGTTTCCATCTTCTGATCCGGATTCCTATAGAAGGGATGGTCTCAGATTTGTTTGAGAACCATGTAAGTTGGCTCGGTGAAGATAGTTACTTTGGTCACATAGTCCTCTAATCTTGGCCTTCAGATTTCTCTGATTTTTACAAGATTGATCTGCCAGCGAGGAGTAGGATCGGGCGATGGGAGTGATCGACCAGCTGGATGCTGGATCGTACGATCGACTAAAAGATCCTCCAGCTGGAAAAATTTGTCTATTCTCTGCATAAGATCATCCATATCCTCCAGAGGGTTGATCATGAGCTCCCGGAAGACCAGACAATTGGTTTCAAGACCCATCTTGAAAGAAGTGTCTACGATGCCTTGATTGCAGTCCTAGATCTCATTGTATAGTTCCCAGTATCGGTCGACATATTGCCAAAGGGACTCCCTATGACGCTTTTGGAGGCTAATAAGGGTGCCGATGTCCTTTTGTTGGGTCGTGCTCATGACAAAACGAGCAAGGAATGCCCGTTCAAGGTCCCTGAAGCTCCAGATAGATCTTGTTGGGAGCTTATTGAACCAAAGGGAGCCCTGACTCCCCAGGCTCATTGGGAAGACTTTACACATGACGGTCTCATCGGTCGTGTAAAGGACATGACCTGTCGAAAATAGATGAGATGTGTATAAGCATTAGTTTTTGGGTCATACCTGGTAAATTTGGGAAATGAAACCCAGGAGGGATTGTTGCCGACTCGATCATCCTGGAATAAGGAGTGGCGTTGAGCTGCCCAAGCCTTGCATCCATGCTCCAGAGGGCATTTGCTGGTGGGTGCTCCAGAGACTGACTTTTTCTGTGCTGGTAGCACTCTACCATATCGTTCCTGCAAGGTGAGGAGGAAGTGTGGTGTCGATGCTTGCACCAGTGTCGCCTTTCAGGGCTCTAATGGAAATCATTTGAGTGATCGCACCGCTCTTTTAAGACTGGGATTAAGACTCTATGATCGTATACATACAAAGTCTCATCCGACGCTACCAAGGATCGAGTGCTTGGAGTTGTATCATCGTGCACTTGTAGTTCAGGGTCTATCGCATGCTCTCTGAATGACTGCCGCGGGGGCTTCACCCTAACCTTCTCGTTTCCGGGTCTATGCTGGCTTCTCTCTCCTGAGTTTGATGTTGCAGAGGTTTCACGTGGGGGAAGCTGGGTAAGCTTGGCAACTTGCTCTTTGAGGATGGCAATCTCTTCATTCTTCTCCCTCATCATTCTATCCACGACAGAGACCATATCAGAACTAGATCCATCCATGAGATGGCCAGTTGGTGGGTCGAGCATTCCAATAGACAGATGTGGGATGATTGCTGGCAGAGGCAGATGAGGAATTCCGGAAAACTCAGTATCCCTTGCCGAGGGAGGAATTTCGATTCCCATAGATCATAAAGCCCTAGAAAAATACAAGAAGGGTCACCAAAAAACTGGAAATAATCGTAGTCGTCCTTAGTAGAATCGCTAATTGTGGTGGTTGTTCCTCGTATGACCTTTTGGACTGTGATTGATCCTTCGGCTACTGGGCGGTCGATAATTGATCCGGAGCCTTGCGTGAGTTTCCTTCAAGAATAAAAAGGGGTCCACCTATTTGGCTCCTACAAAACAACGGTTAGTGCCCACCAGTCGGCAGTGACCGATGGGGCATCTGAAGCTTAAGTTAGTATCTTTCTGAAGGAGAAGATAGAAAGAAGCTAGAGTGGTCCGGAGAGCCGGGATCCAAAGAAGATCCCGTGAACAATACCTTGGAGGGTTTTTTATAGGGGGAGGTTGACTTGGGGCCCAAGATTGGTGCATGGGGTGCGCATCGCAGGCTCCCCCATGTGATGCCAGCCCGAATTGCTGCATATGTTGGGCCAATTGGGCCAGTGCAGTTGGTGGGCCGGGTCGATCATATGGATAGGGGAACTACGAGCGTTCATACAGGGCACTTTCGTTCTGGGTTACTATCGACGAGTGGACCCTCTGCTAAATAGCCGATCGGTCGGGAGCTATGCCCTTACCACAAGGAACACACATGATGCTCTACTGACCGACGTGGTAGCCGTAGGTCTGGGTATCACTTGACCAACAAGCCCTAATTTGTTCAGAGATGCTTAGTGTGTTGTGAGGTCTGAGCTCAGGTTGGCTTCCTCAGTTTTCTAGAGGCATTTGCAATGTTCAGTGAAGGAGGCTTGCTGGACCACCGGTCTAGCCCTTTGGGTATAGAGGAATATTTGTCGGAGGTCCGTAAGGCCGATGACCCGGTACGTTGTACGGGGCTTGGAGTCCGGGTACGGTTACCACAATAGTTTTGTTGGAAGCTTCAGCTTGCCCATTACTTTGAGGATACCCCACAGATGCATAAAGTTCATGATATTGTAACCCGCACATGAACCTTTAAATTTATCTTGAAATTGGATTCCATTATCAATCACCAATGCATAAGGGATTCCAAATCAGGTAATTATATTCTTCTATACAAACTGTTCAACATTCTATTCTGTTATTTTGTCCAAAGGTTCTGCTTACTTCTTCATATGCCTTGTTGTTGGCATTGGCCTCACAATATCTAGCCCCTGTTGTACAAATGGCCAAAGACTAGTTAATGGTGCCAAATCAACATCATGCACATGAATAATAGGAGAGAACCTTTGACACTTATCATAATTCTGGACATATAATTGTGCATCCTCTTGCATATAAGGACACCAATAACCTTGAGAAATTGCTCTATGAGTTAGTGAATGGTCTCCAATATGACTGCCGCATACCCCTTCATGGATCTCATAAAGGAGTTTCTGTACTAAAGTTGGATATACACACATTAAATACATTCCAGTAAAGGATTTTCTGTATAATTCTTGGCTGGAAGAGAGCCAAAACCTAGTTGACTTGAGTCGCAACTTGTGGGCTTCTTTCTTGTCTTCTGGCAATGTTCCATTCATGATATAGGCAATGATAGGATCCATCTAGCTTGGTCCATGATTTAGTTCCATATTTTCTTCTACCTGTTGCTTCTCTATGCTCGGTTGAAGGAGTGATTCAATGCTGATTGTGCATTGAAAATCCATGGGCACTGAAGATGCTAAACATGCCAAAGCATCAACGTGGCTATTCTGTTTTGATATAATCTGCACAATCTTTGTCTTAGAAAAATGGCCTAAGACTTCTTTAACTTTCTCAGCATAAGAAGTCATTTAGTCATTTCTGGCTGCATACTCAATAGACAATTGGTTAACAACCAATTGACTGTCACAATGAATCAATAAATCTTCAGCTTCACATTTCTATGCAATACTAAGTCCTACAAACAAAACTTCATACTAGGAAATATTATTTGTAGCATTAAAAGCCAAATGGATTGACTGTTCTAATGCCAATCCATCTGGTGAAAATAATACAATTCCTACACCACCCCCTTTATTACAAGAAGGTCCATCTACAAAAAGCTTCCATTGATTATCTTCTTATGGATTTGGGAGTGTCAGACTTGTTTCTGGTTGGTCTACTTCCTTTTCAAGTATTTCTGATGGTTCTGATTCTTTTTCTTCAATTTGTTCTCTGCAATTGCTTCCTGGAGTAAACTCTGTAACAAAATCTGCTAAAATTTGCCCCTTGATTGTCGTGCGCAGAATAAAATGAATATCAAACTCCCCGAGCTCAACAGACCAGGCTGCCACTCTTTTCCAAAAAAAAAAACTGCCTTTTAATACCATTTTTAAGGGATGAGTAGTTGGGACCTCAATGGTATGAGCCAATAAGTAGTGTTTCAGCTTTCTAGAGGCCACCACCAATGCCAAGATCAATTTCTCAAGTGGCAGGTATCTGGTTTCTGCATCAAGAAGTGTTTTGTTGATGTAGTAAACTGCTTTCTGCTCGGCATCATATTCTTTGATCAGAACTGCACTGACCGCATGCTCAGATA
Source organism: Monotropa hypopitys (assembly GCA_002855965.1). Lineage (NCBI taxonomy): Eukaryota > Viridiplantae > Streptophyta > Magnoliopsida > Ericales > Ericaceae > Monotropa > Monotropa hypopitys. The sequence goes on from NMUG010001305.1 coordinate 8,865, forward strand.
CGACAAGATAGATCTTCAGTACATCTTACAGCTCTGGTGTGACAATAAATGGGGGACTGGCAAGATATTTCTTCAACTCTTGAAAGGCATTTTCACAATATTCTGTCTAGCTATAAGTGGCTTGTTTCTTCAATAATTGAAAGAAAGGTCTGCATCTGTCGGATGATCAGGTGATGAATCTGTTCAGCGCGACAAACATTCCTATAAGTCTCTATACCTCCTTAGTCCTTTTCGGACTTGAAGATTCTGCAAGCTGTAATCTGATCTTGGTTGGCTTGAATTCCTCTTCTGGTGACCAGGTGACCAAGGAATTTCCCTGAACTAACACCAAAAGCATATTTTGAGGCATTAAATTTCAACTTACAATTTTTAAGTACCTCAAATGTCTGATGCAAGTCCGCCAAATGAGACTCTGATTTGATCACCATATCATCAATATAGACTTCTAGATTCTTGCCAATCATTTCCTTAAACATTTTTGTTGCAAGTCTCTGGTATGTTGCTCCAGCATTTCTTAAACCAAAAAGGCATCACCTTATAGCAATAAAGACCTCTGGGAGTGATGAATGAAGTCTTTTCTTGATCGGGTTCATACATCGCTATTTGGTGATATCCTCTATAAGCATCTAGGAAGCTCATCCTTTGGAACCCAGCTATTGCATCCGCCAACTGATCAATTTTTGGCAAAGGAAAGCTGTCTTTTGGGCATGCTTTATTACGATCTGTAAAATCAACACAAAGTCTCCATTTGCCATTCTTTTTCTTCATAACTACTATATTGGCCAACCAATCTGGATAATACACTTCTCGAATTTCCCCCGCCTTTAAAAGATTGTCCACTTCCTCAATGACTGTATCTGTATGTTGCACATCCGACCTCCACCTCCTCTGTATAACTGGTTTGAAACTTAGATTAACATTCAAATGATGGAAAATTACTTCTTGATCTATCCCTGGCATCTCTTGAGGTGTCCATGCAAATATGTCAATATTATCCATCAATACTTGGACCAAACTTTGTTCATATTCTTGCTGTAATTCTTCCCCAATTAAAAATATCATTCTTCATCAGTTGGGTGAGTAGGAACTTTTGTAATACCCATTTCCTTAGTTTAATTAAATACTTCCTTTGAAATATTATGCAAAATATTTTTAGACACATCTAGTGGATATAACGGACTTTTGAGTATGTCGACCTTGAGGATTTAAATGTTAAGTTGTTAGGTATCGGGATGAATTGAGTATAGAAAGATGTTTGAGGTCAATTGTAGTGGTAAATCACTATTTTAAATCATCGAGGGTTTGGATTTAAAGCATATGTGGACTTGAGAAGGTCATATGGTGACTTTAGGATGTCAATGTGATGTCTAAAATGATAAGGAAGTGTTAGGATTGAAGTTTGGAAGGTTGGGAGTGATTTTGGTGAAGTTTGGAAGCAAAATGCCATTTCTCGTTCAAACCAGGAGTGGGGTCGTCCGGACGAGAGACCAGAGAGTTTGAACAATAAATTATACAAGGCTCGTTCATACCAAAGAGGTTTCTCGTCCGGACGGGGGGTCGGTGGTCCGGATGGGGATCGGTGTCGTTCGGATGGGGAGTGCATGACAGTTATGTTTTGAGGGTATTTTTGGTGTTTTAGCTTCGGGAACGGTTGGGATTCATACTTAAATGTTTTGGGAAGTTTATAAATGTATTGTATACCCTTTAGACTTTATTTTCAACCATTACAACTCTAGAAAGAGGTAGAGAGAGATAGAGAGACGAAAGTTCCTTGGGAAGCCACTGAAGACTTTGAGGAAGAAGAGTGTATCTTGAGAAGAAATCACTTCTATCTTGTAAGTCCTCTTAATCAAACCTTCTTTAGAGTTCTATAAATTTTGATTTTCTATTTTGGAAAGGAATTCTATGGGTATATTCATGTTTATGCATGTGTGATGTGGGATGGAAGATCTCAGAAAGGAAATGGTGATATGGTGACTTAGTTGTAGTGTTAGTCTATGAATTTAATACAAACTCTTTGAACATGTGACTTGAACTTTGTTTTGATGGTAAGAACTTGGAATTTGGGTTTCATAATCAAGTATGATTTTTTATTGTTGTGATCTACAAGTTTATTAGAGAGAGTTTCAGATTTTAAAGGAGAAATCCCTATGAAATGGAGTATATGTAAGATATGGCTTGAAGTAGTGGGATGTTCATGTACTTAAAGTGATTGGGTAAGGGTTAGATGAATTTTTATCTAAGGAAATCAATGGAAGATGATTCTTTATGTCTAAATCACAATAAGAAATGTGTACTAGTGTAAAGGAGGATAGGGTGATCCTTGAACTAGTGGGTATAATTTATGATACATGTTGATTATTTATCCCGTTCATATCATCTTGGGACTGATTTTGTGAGTTGGTTTTCATAGGTACAAATGTGGATAATAGTGAGGCCACATATAAAGAAAATGGGATTATCACCTGTTGGGGGGTAAGCCTTTCTGGTGGTGGGTTTCGGTAGTGAGCGGTGGAGATGTGGTTGTGCTAGGCTGCAAAAGAGACAAACGTTAGGCTACTGGTGGATGTCGCCGGTGGACCCTCCGATGATAAAGTCAGCAAGAGGGTTCTAGAGTGAGACAGCAAATGGACAGAGCTTGGGCTAGTGAGAGAAGGTGTACCTCTGCATTGAATGCTCTTCCCTATTTATAGAACATCGGAGAGTGAGAGACACGTGCTTCGGCGCAGGCGTGACACTGTGCTGCGTTATGGGGTAGTACGCATGTCCCACCTGTGCGTCTGAGCGTGTGGCTGACCGGTCGGCCCCGACAATGTCAGGTGGTGCTGCCTGACAGCATTGGGCGGCAAAAAAGCTGATGAAGCGTGCCTGACATTCTGCGAAAATAACTGAAAAGCTGATTCTATGTCAGGCGTGTGTCTACCATGTCTGCAAAACCCAGGATGCTGTCTCTGAGGGAATATTTGCTGCAAACAAGGCATTTGTCCTGTCTGGACGAAGAGATCCTCTTCGGCGTAGCTAGATGTAGACCGTGCCGTCCTGGGCAATGAGACTTCTGCACAGAAGTGGCCCCAAGGGAGCCTCTCTCGTCGGCCTTTGCTCTATTCGGTCGCATGACCTTTCTTTCATATTGCTTCGGCTAGGCACCTCCTCTTGGCTTTGAGTCTCCGGGCCAGAGAGAGCCCCAGGGAGGCCCTGATGCCGGCTAAGCTCTGCTCGGCCGTCTGTTAGCTAGCCTATGATGTGGTCCTCCTAGAGGAGGTTGCAGCTCCGGCCTCTTGAGAGTTCGGCCTCCAACAATAGCCCCTCAACCCCTTTGGCCAGGCATTTTGGCCGAAGCGGGGTTGACTCAGTGCCGATTGGTTGTGTAGGTGCCGAAGAGAAGGAGTGCCGGACTACTGATTTGTCTTGGAACTTGGACCTCTGACATCATTTAATGAACCATCACTTTGAAAGCAATGACGGCGCATCTGTCATGACGTCACGGTTGACACGTATCGCGTCCTTGGCTGCCGTGCGCTTGATCTGGCAGTTGGGCGGCCCTACGTGTCGCGCTGTGGTTGGCTGGAGCTGCGGTTGATGGGATATCATGCACGCGTGCTGTCAGTTTGCAGCGTCGGCACAACTCTCGAGGAGCTATAATGATTGCGGGAGCGGGGTGACCATTTGAGCCGGTTCGACCGGTCACCCGGTTTTGGCCTTCAGGTCATCTCCTATAAATAGAGGGCTTAGGGTTCTCTAAGCAATTTCCGGCAACCGTGCGGTGCATCTCTGGCCACTGTGCTACCAGCCTTCTCCCAGCGTTTTCTTCGTCGTTCCAACCTTCTTCTTTCTTCCAGATGATCGCCTAACCCTTCTCTATGCATTAATGATGTTTATTTTTGCGTTCTTCAGTCGATTTAGCAACTGTTGGGTTTGGAGGTTCGATCTTCCGCCATTGTTGTGGTCTGGAAGCTCCCTGTGAGTTTTTGGGCTGCGGAGGTTGAAGATGAACGTTCAAGCCCTTCTCGGACGAGCCGGACTGGCCTTGGCTATTGGTTGAAGACCAAGCCAAGGGGTTCCCTGTGCTTAACCGCAAAGGTTGATGCCGGACCGACTAATGGTGCCTTCTGCTTGTGTTACTTTCAGATCCAGAGAATGGCGCCGAAGAGGAGGTCCGAGAAGTTCAGGCAGTACCTGGACACTCCCGAAGAGCTTCGCCACTTCAGGAAGGAATATGACATCCCTGCCGACGTAAACATCATGATAGCCCCTATCAACCACACTGAGCCAGGGCCGGACCATGCCCTTCTTCCCATCATTGCCGTTGTCGAGGGGGGAGTTCGCTTCCCCTTCCATCCTTTCCTCACTTGCTTCCTCGGCGAGCTACGTTTGGCACCATCTCAAGTGATGTTTAATGTTTTCCGTATTCTGATGGGAGTTACGGCGCTGAACGAGACCCTTCCTGAGCCGAACCGACTGCGTTTTCTAGACATCTTCGGCTGCTACTTCCTTGGATGAAACAAAACGTCCAAGAAGTATTACTTGGGCCATCGGCCCAATCAGTCCGGTCTAATCGCCCATCTGCTGGACTCTGATAAATATGCCGAGGACATGATGATCCTCTCCGGTAGTTTTTTCGTTCCACTCCGTAGTGGCCATGGCACTGTGTTCTCCGTGCCGTTTCTACATGGGGTCCATGGTAGGTTTCTTTACTTCGGCAAAAAATAGTTTGTTTTCCTTAGCTTTTCTGATTGCTTGCTTTTTCTTTTGCAGACGTTGGGACCGTGAACAGTTTGAAGGCCCAGGCCAACGCTGATAGGGTTAGGACTTTCTATGCTCTTTCCGAGGCAAGACGCTCGGCCCCGACGTTGTTGGAATACACTCCAACATACACCCACACACTTCGACCACGACCCTCCCCGACCGAGACTTCCCCTAGGCGCTCAGCCGAGCCTTCAACTGTATAACCAGCCGGGCCCTCTTTTACACAGTCTGATGAAGAAGTAGAAATTGGGCCGAAGAAGGTTATTAACCTTGAAGATGACTTTTTGGGAGAGGAGACTGAGGGCATGAATGTTGAGCCCTTGGTGACGATCTTGAAGGAGCCGCCGGCTGGCCTCCGAGCTGATAACATCCTGGCTGGGTTAGGCAAGACTCGATAGCAGAAGAGGGCCCGTCAATCTGAAGACACGTCTGCTACCGAGCACTCTGCTGCTTCCGCAGAGAAGGCTCAAGTCCAAGACCCCGTGACCTAGGAGACGGCGGGATCCTCCCAGAGGGAGGTAATTCTGTTTGAGCCGAAGCTCTCCTTCGAGGGCATTGCTGACGAGGTGGGGGACACGCTGGAGGAGCACCCCGGTGTGGCAATGGCTCTGCTCCAGGCCTTCACGCTACCGAAGGATTTGGAGCGTCTTCCCTCCGGCCCCCGGACCTGCTTCCGGAGGATGATGTACTATGGCGCGATGGTGAGTACAACTATTTTCAATTTGTTGATTCTTCATCCTTCGGTATTTGCATTCATAACTTGGCTTCTTGCAAATGATGCACGCTGGCGTCGGCGTGGATCAGCGCATTGGCCAGCTACAGGCTAGCCGAAAGCTGGCTGACAAATCGGCCGAGGAGAGCCGAAAGAAGCTTGCTGAGGCTCAGGGGTCTATGGCCTAGATGGAGGAGAAGAACAAGGGCCTCCTGGCAACGGTCAAGATTAATGTGGCGGAGCTGAATGCCAAGAATGCTCGGCTCGTGGACCTTGAGGCCGAGAATCTCCTACCGAAGGCGGAGATGGAGGACCTGCAGAACAAGGCAGTTTCCATGGCCGAGGCAGAGTTCAGCAGGGGGTTTGAGGATGTTGCGGCCCAATGCCGTGATCAGGTGGGGAAACTTAAGGAGAAGCTTTTCCAGAAGGGCTGGGTCTGCGCGAAGATTTCCTATGGTGCCGAGGACAGTGCTACCGGCATAGGGGAGATTCCCCCTATGAAGACGGTAAAGGGTGGAGCTTGGCTTCATGATGCTCCGGTAGCCCCTCCTGCCGTCAACACTGAGATGGCTGATCGTCCTGCTGGGACCGAGGCGCCTGGGACCGGTACTGCCGACCCTGCCCAGCCGACTGCTTGATCATTCCTGCGCTCCTTCATTTTGTTGTATTTTGTTTTTTGTTTGGGCCAAGCCGACCTGTGGCCAGTCCTTTTTTCAATCAATGAAATTTTGAACTGTTTGCCTCAATCTTTTTTTGTCTGTTCGACTGTCATTTAGTGTTCGTGTGTTCCATTCTTCCCCTAGTCGAGGAAAAGGTTTTGGTTAACCAAGGCTTTGCCCTCGGCTCCACGGTACACTTTGTTTGCTGGTTGCTTTGGCAGTTTGCCGTAGCAATCCTTGTACATTTTTCAGATAAATGCTAACTTCTCAAGAGGTTCTTTGGCATATAGCACCGAAGAGCTGCATGCGCGTTTTAAAGATGAACGACAACTGAAAGCTGCTTCGGCGATATAGCGCCTAAGAGTTGCATGTGCATTTTAAAGATGAACGGCAACTGAAAACTGCTTCGGCGATATAGAGCCGAAGAGCTGCGTGCGCGTTTTAAAGATGAACGACAACTGAGAGCTGCTTCGGCGATGTAGCACCGAAGAGCTGCATGCGCGCTTTATAGATGAACGACAACTTGAGGCTGCTTCGGCGATGTAGCGCCAAAGGGAGGGATTTAGAACAAGCATTGAGTTGAGAATCAAACTTTCATTGATTAAGGGCCCTGGTCCAGATTACAAAGTTAATGATAGTACAGTCTTAGATTGGTAGCGTTCTACGGCCTTGGTATTGGGGTGCCGTCCAGATCTTCAAGCCGATAAGACCTAGTCCCTGCATGACCGGTCACTCTGTACGGCCCTTCCCAGTTTGGACCGAGCTTGCCGTCTGAGCTCTTTTTCTTGTTGCCCACAACTTTCCTTAGGACGAGATCATCAATTTTAAAGGCCCTAGGCCGGACTGTCCGTACAAAGTTCCTAGCCACTCCTTGCTGGTAGGTGGCTAGTCTGATCTTAGCCGAGTCTCTTCTTTCTTCGGTCAGGTCTAGGTCCTTCTCAATTGTTGCGTTGTTTGTTGGCTCATCGAATCCTTCGGTTTTGATAGTTGGCAGTCCGGCCTCTAGTGGAATGATTGCTTCCATGCCGAAGGCTAGTGAAAACGGGGTTTGCCCTGTAGAGCGCCAAGGGGTTGTTCGATAGGCCCAAAGAACGCTAGGAAGCTCTTCGGCCCACTTTCCCTTTGCTGCCTGAAGTCTTCTTTTGATGCCGCTGCCGATGGTTTTATTTGACGCTTTGGCCTGACCGTTACCATGCGGGTAGTGGGGGTGGAGTTGTAGAACTTGATCCTGTGCTCGGCACAGAAGTTGGTGAAGAGGTCCCCCACAAACTAAGTGCCATTGTCCGAGATGAAGGCATAGGGGATGCCGAAGTGGGAGACAATGTTCTTCCAAGCAAACCTTTTCACGTCCTTGTCTTCAATGGTGACCAACGGCTCGGCTTCTACCCACTTGGAGGAGTAATCCATTGCTGTGATCAAAAACTTGAAACCTCCTGGTGCCGTAGGGAGCTTGCCGACGATGTCCAAGCTCCATTGGGTGAAAGGCCATGGACTGGTCAAGGGCGTGAGCTCCTCGGCAGGTTGTCTGGTGATCGGGGAGAACCGCTGGCAGGAGTCACACTTCTTCACTATCTGTTCCCCGTCTTCCATCATCTTCGGCCACCAGTACCCCTGAGAGATGGCTCGGTGTGCAATTGATCTTCCCCTAGTGTGTGCTCCACAGCTGCCGGCGTGTAGTTCCTGCAGTACTCCTTCCACCAATGTTGGGTGCACACAAAGGAGGTACGGTCCAGAGAATGACCGTCTATACAACTTTTCCTGAGGGCCAAGCCAGAACCGGGCCGACTTGTGGACGACTCGGTGAGCTTCCCCCTTGTCTTCTAGTAGCATGCCATCCTTTAGAAAAGAGATGATGGGGTCCATCCAGCTGGGACCCTTACTGATGAAGAGGACGGCTGGCTGCTTCGGCGCCTCAATACTCGGCTGGATCAGGCTTTGAACGTTGACTGTCCTTTGCTCTCTGACTTCTGCTGCTGAGGCTATTCTGGCCAGTGCGTCGGTATGGGCATTCTGTTTCTTGCTGGCCTGCTGAATTTGGATTTGCTTGAATAGCCTCATCCTTTCTTTGACTTTATGCATGTACCTCCCCATTCGCTCGTCTCGGCACTTGTAGTCATCGTTGACCTGGTTGACCACGAGCTGAGAGTCGCTGTAAATGTTGAGGCTCTGGATCTCAATCTCTTCGGCAGCCTTCAGTCCTGCCAGAAGGGCTTCATATTCTGCCTCATTGTTGGAGGCGCTGAAGTTGAGCCGAAGGGAGTGCTCATGAGTGACACCGTCGGGGGAAATGAGGACAATTCTAGATCCATTCCCTCGTCAATTGGATGCTCCATCGACGAACATCCTCTATGAATCCTGATTTGGCAGTGACTCTCGGAGGGCTTCTTCGGCAAGGACTTTGTCGGGCTGAGGGTCCTCTGGCCGAGGAGAGAATTCTGCAAGGAAGTCGGCCAGGATTTGGCCTTTGATGGTTGTCTTTGGTTTAAACTTGATGTCGTAGTTTGCCAGTTCTGTGTCCCATTTGGTGATTCGTCCAGATAGATCGGCACGTTTGAGCAACGCCCGTAGAGTGAACTCAGTCAAAACCACAATGATGTGTGCCTGGAAATATGGTGCCAACTTCCTGGATGCAATAACCAAAGCATATACAAGTTTTTTAAGAGGAAGATACCTGGTCTCGGCGCTAATGAGAGATTTGCTAGAGAAGTAGACCGGTTGCTGTTCAAGCCCTTCTTGCCGAACCAATGCTGAACTAACGGCATGTGGCGTGACGATGAGGTATAGGTACAACTCTTCCCCCTGTATTGGTTTGGCAAGCAGGGGAATCGAAGAGAGATACCCTTTGAGATTGCCGAGGGTCTCCCTACACTGATCGGTGCTTACTCGTTTTCCAAGTAGTTTACCTTAGAACGGTGTCTGAAGCGTAAGACTAGGTCGAGTTGAGCATAAAACTTGGTAAGTCCAAGATCGTATCCACAGGGAAACGGCTTGCTACTAAGTTGATGATTGATCTTTTGGATTTTGATGATTAAGATTATGAGTTTGTCTATAGGTGGCCATCCAAATTTAATTTGATAATGTTTCTTTTAGACTAACATGTGGTTTACACTTAATTTAAGACTTTTAAGACAAGAGAAGACTATGGGTTATCAATTTAACAATTCTTCAAAAGATGATCCTTCAACTTATTCTAAGTAGGCTAAGACGTAGCCATTCCTAGAATTATCAAATGAACTAGTATATAATACTAGCATGAACATACATAGGAAATATGATTTCTATATGACTTTCATTCATTACAAGT
>NMUG010001306.1:0-18284 GCA_002855965.1 Monotropa hypopitys
CAAAAATGACCATTTGAGGGATTCCGCACAGAAATTCTATGCGGGATTCTAATCTTGGCCGTTAGATCTAATCGAACGGCCAGGACCAGTCACTAAAACTTAAGTGTTGATTGATTTTGACCATTATATTTAATCCAACGACCAAGATTAGAATCCCGCACAGAAATTACGTGTGGGATCCCTCAAGTGATCGAGACTATATATATATATATTCACTCAATTATCTATTGCGTGGTAAGGGTCATCATATCCATATCCTTTTACTCTTTTCCATATCTTTCTTTTACTTTATTTCATATTTTCTTTTCATATTTTCATTTTATTTCCATATATTTATTGAACACAATCCTTGCTTCTTCTTTTGATCCCAAAATCTTCTTTATTCTTTATAAATCTAAACTCTTACTCGCCATGTATAAAACTTGGTTTCATCATTGATTCTCTAGCCTTCATCCTTTTTTTATTATATAAACCTTATCTTTTACTCACTTCAAATTCCATTCTCATGATAATTCTATCATTTCTTTCTTTCCTTAAAATCCTTCTTTCCATCTTATTGCAAAATCACTGAATTTCTATTAAATCTCAAGATTGTCATTTTCTATTTTATCCAAAACCATACTTTGATTCTTAATAAATTTAATCATAAAACCTTTGTAATCCTTTTTTCAAAAACCATCTCATTTTGCCATAAAATTCACATTTTCTTGTTCTTTCCAAAACACAAATCCATGTTTCTTACTATTCTAAACATATTCAATCCATAACTAATTTTCCATTCTAAAACTCTTTTAAAACATTACCAAAGTCTATCTCTAATCTATAAAGTTTTAATTACTCACCTGAGTCAGATCGGGCATATCTGAGCTGCAAATCTCCCTAAAATGATGACGTTCGCACAATACTCCCCGGATCTATAATAAGTCATACTACACATTATAAGAATACTATTCATGCTTAACCTCCTTTAACTTTTTAATTCTATTCTTTTCCGTGTTTCCCAATAGCTACTTTCCCTTAATAAATTTATTTGAATTCTAATTTTCCAGAAACAATCCTAAAACTAATACTCGGTATTCAAATTTTGCGAATATAATTTGAAAATCAGTTTGTACTTAAAAGCAGCGACCAAAAGAGAGTCACAGTGACTGGGTTTCAAATTCAATATTCTCTAATGTTTTATCCTCGGCTTTAAAATTTATATTTCTCCGAATTTCATTCACAAAAACAATCCTAATTCGTATACCATCGTAATTCATAAATTTAGATTTCAATATATACACTTTTCTGCCCAAAATTCCAGATTTTTCAACTGAAGTATCCACCGGTGCTTAGACCGGCGTGAGCATCGGTAGCACCGCCGGTCAGACCGGTGCTTAAACTGGTGTTGATTCTGGGTTTTTCTGATCGATTTTCTTCTGGTTTTCATCTCTAATCAATTGCGTTTTAATCCTAACATGTTTATGATTTGTAGCAATTGAAATATATGTATACAAGATGAACGTTTTACCTTCAAAATTCTTGAATTCCTTCCTCGAGTGATTTCCGATTCCCTATGTTTTCTGGTTCCTGGGTTTGAAATTCTTGGTTGTGACTTTGGTTTCTTCTTCTTCCCTTCTGATTTTCTGGACGAATTCTAAACCTGAGTTCTTCTGCTTTCTTCTTCAACTTTAATCAGATTCTTCTTAAATCTTTTCTAAATTTTCCATGTCAGAGCACTCCCATCTTTCTTAATTTTTCCTTGTATAATTTCTCAGTTCCTCCTTTAATCGAATCTCTCTCTCTCTCTAATTATATCTATATTTATTAAGTAGCATGACTCCTCTCCCTCATCTCATTACATATGCCTTCTTATCTTCCTTCCACAACCACAACTCACACACATGCACTAACACTCTATTGACATTCCACATAGAAGAAATCTGCATGCACACTCATTAATTGCATGTTCCCCCTATAGTTTCATGCTTTTGCAATTCTAACCCAATTTTATTCATGTTTTGTAATTTAATCTCTCTTCTTTGTTAACTTCGCTTATAAAGTTTTAATTTTAATCCTCATTCTTAAATTTAAAATCATTCTAATTCCCATTTGATTATCTATTATCCATGACAATTCATGGTAATACTACTAACGACCCATTTTCAGCTCTCACATGCACACACTCTGCGGTCAAGTGTCCTATACTCATTCCAGAAATTTATTGATGTATGCTCTTAGGGTACCGAAAAGCATCGTCAATATTATTGTACCCTTTTAGGGTATTGAGGCTATAGGGAAAAATTGTAGGAAGCTGAGGTTTCTACGTAGTGCATTTCTGACTCAATATGTAACGACCCGTCCCGAATTAATAAAAAAATTATAATCCGGTTACGAATCGTCACATATAAAATACTGACAAGGGCTACTTGATCTTTTTTTCAAAAACAACATAAATTTTTTTCTTTTCTTTTTTTTTTAATAAAATTATGCAGCGGAATGTAAGGAAAATAATATAAAAACTCCAACCACAAAACTGGTACCAAGTGTGACAATCTAAAGAGAAAGAAATTGACACAGAACAAGGTCCCAAAGTAAGAGTCTACTGAAAAAGGAATACTAATAGTCTAAATATCAAAACTCTCATTCCTCACCCTACAACTGGTAGAGGAAAAACACTAAGTACTGAAAGAAAACTGGAACATAAAGCTCCTGCTAGAAAGAGCCTGAAAGACTGGCAATAAACCCGATAATCCTTTTTACCTGGATAAAATGCCACAACAAAAAGCAGGCAACAATATCCAAGAGTGTCAGATTTACAATCCTTATAGAAAAAGAGATTTAAAATAATACATCAATAAAACAGTTAACGAAGGGGTTGTGACTCTCCCCACATGTAGTCCAAACAACAAAGTAAACGAAGGGGTTGTGACTCTCCCTACATGTAGTCCAAACAATAAAGTAAACGAAGGGGCTGTGACTCTCTCCACATGTAGTCCAAACAACAAAGTAAAGTGACTCTTCCCACATGTAGTCCAAACAAAAAGTAAACGAAGGGGTTGTGACTCTCTCCACATGTAGTCCAAACAACAAAGTAAAGATGCAAATGTATATGAACATGTTAATAAGCTTCTTTAATTATCATCATCAATGCTAGGGTGACCACTCTACTAGCACAGGGCGAAATAAACATGCCCAAGTATTCCACCACCGTAGGCAAACACGAAAAGTGCAGCCGGAATACAATATTCCATCACCTTGGGCAAACACAATGTTGAGAAGCCCGTTACCAAGCATCCACCGTCTTCCCCAAACATGTGTTGCCGGAATATAAACAACTTCTATATTTTTGTAAACCGAATTACATTATTCCATTCTTCTTTCCCCAGCTTCCCTGCGACTTAGAGCCACCGTGGCTCTTCTTGAATGTGAGTTTATTCACCCCAGATTTGAAGCTTCCTCCTGAACTAGAGGACTTACTCTGCCATCCTCCACTAGAATTATTTTTCTTTGAACGTTGTTGATTCAACATCTCCACATCTCTGCCAATACGTCGGGCCATATCAACAAGATCAGCATAGTCCCTCTCCCTGAAAGAGGTCAGTCTCGTAGCCACACTAGCATTCAGGCCATGCCTGAAGCACTGACATCTGTTGGCATCTGACGGAATCAACTGAACAACAAATCGTGATAAGGCAGCAAACCTCGCCTCATACTCAGAAACTGACATCGAACCCTGCCTGAGATAAAGAAAGGCATTCTGCTGGTCCAATCTGTAGGTCGCTGGGCAGTACTGATCATTGAAGCCCTTTACAAAGAGCTCCCAGGTCACCACACGAGGGGGGACATCAACCTCCCCAGCCACTGGCATAGACATCTGCCTCTGAAATGCCTCACACCAGAATAGGGCCTCACCCTTCAGATTGAAAGTGGCCAAGTCCACCTTCTCCGCCTCAGGAACTCTCAAAGTAGAGAAAACACGCTCTACCCCATGCAGCCATTTCTCTGCAACATCAGGGGCCACAGAACCATCGAACTCAGAAGTGCACATACGACGGAATCTGTCAAGAACACCTGTGGCAACTGCCTCTGCTCGCTGCGCAGTCTGCCACTGCATAAATGCCGCCTGATTCTCCAGAAACTGGGCCATTGCGGCCTCAACTCTCTCAACATTGGTCATAACTGGAGGATTAACTGGTGCCTGGGGCTGATTAACTTCCCCATCAGCTGGACCAGTAGAAGCAGCATCTTCCATATTTTCCATCTCAATCCTGATTCATCAAACATTACATCAGCATTGGTCATAACTGGAGAATCAGGCGGCATTTATGCAGTGGCAGACTGCGCAGCGAGCAGAGGCAGTTGCCACAGGTGTTCTTGACAGATTCCGCCGTATGTGCACTTTTGAGTTCGATGGTTCTGTGGCCCCTGATGTTGCAGAGAAATGGCTGCATGGGGTAGAGCGTGTTTTCTCTACTTTGAGAGTTCCTGAGGCGGAGAAGGTGGACTTGGCCACTTTCAATCTGAAGGGTGAGGCCCTATTCTGGTGGGAGGCATTTCAGAGGCAGATGACTATGCCAGTGGCTGGGGAGGTTGCTGTCCCCCCTCGTGTGGTGACCTGGGAGCTCTTTTTAAAGGGCTTCAATGATCAGTACTGTCCAGCGACCTACAGATTGGACCAGCAGAATGTCTTTCTTTATCTCAGGCAGGGTTCGATGTCAGTTTCTGAGTATGAGGCGAGGTTTGCTGCCTTATCACGATTTGCTGTTCAGTTGATCCCGTCAGATGCCGACAGATGTCAGCGCTTCAGGCATGGCCTGAATGCTAGTGTGGCTATGAGACTGACCTCTTTCAGGGAGAGGGACTATGCTGATCTTGTTGATATGGCCCGACGTATTGGCAGAGATGTGGAGATGCTGAATGAACAGCGTTCAAAGAAAAATAATTCTAGTGGAGGATGGCAGAGTAAGTCCTCTAGTTCAGGAGGAAGCTTCAAATCTGGGGTGAATAAACCCACATTCAAGAAGAGCCACGGTGGCTCTAAGTCGCAGGGAAGCTGGGGAAAGAAGAATGGAATAATGTAATTCGGTTTACAAAAATATACAAGGTGTTTATATTCCGGCAACACATGTTTGGGGAAGACGGTAGATGCTTGGCAACAGGCTTCTCAACATTGTGTTTGCCCACGATGATGGAATATTTTATTCCGGCTGCACTTTTTGTGTTTGCCTACGGTTGTGGAATACTTGGGCATGTTTATTTCGCCCTGTGCTAATGGAGTGGCCACCCTAGCATTGATGATGATAATTAAAGAAGCTTATTAACATGTTCATATACATTTGCATCTTTACTTTGTTGTTTGGACTACATGTGGAGAGAGTCACAACCCCTTCGTTTACTTTTTGTTTGGACTACATGTGGGGAGAGTCACTTTACTTTGTTGTTTGGACTACATGTGGAGAGAGTCACAACCCCTTCGTTTACTTTATTGTTTGGACTACATATGGGGAGAGTCACAACCCCTTCGTTTACTTTGTTGTTTGGACTACATGTGAGTAGAGTCACAACCCCTTCGTTTACTTGTTGTTTGGACTACATGTGGGGAGAGTCACAACCCCTTCGTTAACTGTTTTATTAATGTATTATTTTAAATCTCTTCTTCTATAAGGATTGTAAATCTGACACTCTTGGATATTGTTGCCTGCTTTTTGTTGTGACATTTTATTCAGGTAAAAAGGATTAGCGGGTTCATTGCCAGTCTTTCAGGCTCTTTCCAACAGGAGCTTTATGTTCCAGTTTCCTTTCAGTACTTAGTGTTTTTCCTCTACCAGTTGTAGGGTGAGGACTGAGAGTTTTGTTACTCAGACTATCAGTTTCATATTTTTACTTTGGGATCGTGTTTGGTCATGTTTTAGATTGTCACACTGGATATGTCGTAGATGGTGGTCTTATTTTAAAACATTTATTTAATTCCGCTGCTTAATTATATTAAATACTTAGAAATTAAAGAAAAATTACTGGTGGAAAATATAATGAGGTTTAAGTAATGATACGTAGTCGGAAAGTAATAAAAATACTATCTTTTCGGGACGGGTCATTACACAATATATAGTTGCATTAACATCAAACTCTATCTTATTGATTATTAAAAAGAAAAGCATCAAACTCTCTCTCTCTCTCTCTCTCTCTCTCTGCAATTTCAAGTTTGATTCTTTAGTTTCTTCTTCTGTCTACCATTCTAATGGAATTACCTCTGTAGTGGCTTACTTGCCTTCCAAAGGGGTTGTGATTCAATTGTAAATTTCCTGATTCCTATTGGGTGGGACTTGGGAGATGGGATGTTGTTGTGAGGAGTCCCATTCTATGAGTTTGAACATTATAGTTTATCTTTCTTTTGAGCTCTTGCCTTTGCCTAAAATTCTATGTAAAGGCACTTCATTAGCATTCTATGTAGCAATTAGAATACACTCAAGTTTGTAAAACTGCAGGATTGCAAAGGCTTTGAGTAGTTGTAATGCTACCACGGGAGATATAATCAGTACAACGGAGAGGCTCAAACAGGAACTTGAAAGTACTACACAAAGACAAGAGATTGTCTCATGCTTCCTTCGTGATTATCAGCTTTCTAATGAAGAGGTGAGAGTCTGATGCTTTGAGATTGTACCCTAATTTTTACTGCATCTACTAAATAGTAATGGTTGTTCCCTGTATAGATTAATGCGCTGAGGGAGGAAGACCTGAATGAAATTTTCTTTAAAGCTCTTTCTCATGTCCAAGAAATTCATGCCAACTGCAAAGTATTGCTTCGGACCCATCACCAGGTAATCTCTCGTGTTCTCATTTCTCTAGGTATGATCTTGCACTTCACAGTAGCATTATTTTTTTCGATTTAAGTTTTTGAGGGATAGTCTTATATTGATTTCTCATCTTGATTCCTCTTCCTGCCTTTTGCTTTGGTTTATTTATCTTATTTTTGTTTCAATAAACATTAGATGATGAAGTACAGGCGCTGAGACCTTCACTTGGCTATATCACCTGTGGTAATCATAGTATGTTTGTAGAATTAGATTGGATGACGAGTGTAGTTTGTCTCATATATCATCTTGTCATGCCACCACAGGGTCAATAACTAGCATATACTTGTTACACCTGAGAATGAGAGCCTAGTTCTCTTCTTTTCTCTGCTTTGAGAACTAACAGCATACATCTCACCATAGTTAAGCTTTTGTGATGAGATCATCAAGAACCGTAACATGTTCCTCGTTCACAATTTCACTTCCTGTTTTCAAATCAAAGCAAATGAATGCCTTGTGATTTGCTGGAGAAGTTAGGTCTTTAGAAGTAATAGGTAGGTATATATTGGGGAATCCATGACTTTCTTGGTATGGGAGAGACCTAGGCAGACTTTTTAAACTATCATCTTGTAGTCAATTTTCTCTTGGAAAAATAAATTGCACTTCTCATGGTACGTATGGGTAGCGAATTTTTCCTCTGCCAGCAGAGTATTAGAAGGAAGCTATCATTGTATACAAGTTGCACCGTTTTGGTTTGTCTACTGTTGATGTATTTTTCCTAATTTATGCGTTTAGATTTAAATAGACATTTATCACATCTACATAAAATTATGCAGAACAGTAAAGGCTTTTGAATTGAACTGCTTTGATGGTCACTAATTTTGGATCAGCTTTGCCTTTGTAGAATAAGATCCTGGCACAAAAATAAAGCCATTCACCTGTGCCATGACACACTCAAGAATATGAATGGTGTTACGTATATAGCTCTCTTTAAAGAATTGGATCCCTATTTTCTGCAAGCAGTCAGCGTCCACAATCAATTTTAGGCCTAGCTGAGTTTATCAGTTTATGAAACTTTTTACCATGGGTTAATGTTCTCCTGCTTTTGTTGGTTGGAGATCTTTCTTTTTTTGATTTTCCTCTCGTAGGTAACAAATATTACATGGAATTCCCTTGAGCGGTCCTTCTCAGCGTGCAGGTTTGGAGCTCATGGATATGATATCTGTGTACCTTTTTACCATGGGTTAATGATCTGCTTTTGTTAGTTGATCTTTTTTTTTTTGGTTTCCCCTCGTATGTAACAAATATTACATGGAATTCACCTGAGGGGTCTTTCTCAGCGTGCAGGTTTGGAGCTCATGGATATGATGTCTGTGTACCAAGAAGGAGCCTATGAGCGCCTGTGCAGGTGAGATTTTCTTGTCGAACAGATTTTGCAACATTTTCCATTCCTTTGCATTGCTATTCATTGCATGTCTTGCAATTGGGGTTTTCCGAAAAATACCATTGGCCTGTAGATTACTAGATAACATATATGAAACTATACACATTCAAAACCTAACCTAAATAAGCACTAGAGTAAACGATAAGACTAAACTGGGGCTAAAAGCTATATTGTACATGTTCCCCATTGGCCCAACTCCAAGTGGATTGGCTTAAGACAAACTAGTTTCTAAAATTTGTATCTTTTAACTTGTCTAGCTTGCCACTCGGGCTTGTTTTGTGGGCGAACATAACAAAGAGCCTGCTTATGTTAATGCAATTGGTTGGGACTTAATGGGTTTCAAATATGGTTATAGTCTACTACCTTACCATGTCGACGACCTAACTTCCTCGAAGCTTGAATTGATAGAGAAAGTGTAACTTGTACAATGACACTTTGGTTTTTCCTTTTTCGTTTTCACGCATGTAGTCTCTACATTTTTTGCTTTTGAAAAGCAACCGATGAAGTATACATAGATAAGGCATCTCGGTGACGATTCTTACTTACAAAACACTGGAATCCCAAAACATAAGAAAAAGTCCTAAAAGACAAAAGGTCTCACTACACCTTGTATAAAGAGAATTTACAAAATCTAAAAAGTACGAGACTAGCGCCCGCTGTACCAAAGGCTCAAGAAACAGGAAGATCAAAGAAAGAAAAGTCATGGTAAGTACAATCCTATGCACAGGTAATTTGCATAGCCAAGTGTTAAATCAACTGGACCTATTTCATGCATTTTGACACACACACACACACACACACACAGAGAGAGAGAGAGAGAGAGAGAGAGAGAGAGATTGTATTTTGGTGATGTAGTAATGACCAGTGTATTCCTGTACCAAGCTGGATGGTTGTTCATTTCTTCATTACTTTCCCTTTGCTAGATACTCTAATTTAAGTTTGAAAAATTAGTTCAATTTAGTTCTGTCGTTTTTAAAAATAAATTTTATTGGATTTCTGCTCCCTTCATCTAGGTGGGTTCAGGCACAGTGTAAGAGACTTGGTGACACTGATAATCCAGAAGTCAATGAACTTTTGAAAACAGCAGTTCGCTGCCTCAAGGAAAGGCCTGTCCTTTTCAAATATTGCGCAGAGGAGGTAGTGATATTATGGAAGCTGTAAATATTAGTGACTCAGTTATACGTAACCTATTGTGTTTCCTAACACTTTACATTCATCCATTTTTGCCGTACAGGTAGCAAATATGAGGCATAATGCATTATTTAGAAGGTTTATAAGTGCTCTTACTCGTGGAGGACCTGGAGGACTGCCCAGACCCATTGAAGTACATGCTCATGATCCCTTACGTTACGTAGGTGACATGCTAGGGTGGCTACATCAGGTGTGAACCCATTCCTCATTCCCCCCACCCCCATCACACACACACACACACACAAAGCCAATTTTCAATCTTTTGAAAGGTGAAACTATTTTAGCAAGGTTGTGAAATGGTGAATCATATCGTGAATTGAAATGCCCTTTTTTGAATTGTGAATAGAATCGTGAATCAGAAGGGTTCTGATAGTATGTTTATATGCACATAGATATCAAGCATTCATTCTTACATTAAAAGCTTAGCCTTAAAAAACAACAAAATATGTTTTTTTAACAACAGATTATATAGCCTAGTAGTTAGGAAACTTGCTTATATGACAACATATGTGGGTTGGCTCGAGGCTTTGAGCCATGCCGCGACCTATGATTCAAATGATACAATAATTAAAGAGATCGATTTCTCAAAATCCGCTTTGATGTACGAATTTACTCATTATTCCCAGCTACTTGAATAATAAGTTTAGCATAAGAAAATGATAACATTATATAGGCGTTGAACTCATCTATTGACTCATATGATAATTAAGTATAAAATTTTCATCAAACTAATAATAGATAATTCACAGGAACAAGGTATCTTAGAACATATCTAGAATGATTATTTTCGTGTTTGATGAATACACGAAAATAAGAGTGAATGATATGCTCCGAACAAGAATAAATATTTTAATCAACAAATGATTTACAAAATTTACGTGGGAATACAGTTGTTTAAACCTAACATTATATGAAATTATATTCTTACGCTTTTCAATAAAAAGGGAGGTAAAAGTGATTTCATATCCATCAAATACAACAAGTGTTATATTAGCATGAATTGAACCGTGAATTGTGTGGTTCATCGCCGATCTTATCGCTTTTCTATGAACTAAGACCCAAATCATCAATCATGCGATTTTGACAACCGTGAATTTATTTATTTAAGATTTCTTGTTACCATTTGGCAATTTTTTGTTGCTTTTCTTGCAGGCCTTGGCATCTGAAAGAGAACTAGTTCTTGTGTTGTTAGATCCAGATGCTGTGGTTGATACTGGCCCGACTGCACGCCGATTCTCCAAAACCTTAGAGAGTGGTTCTGGAAAAACAGAAACTGACTTGATGTTTGTTCTAGACAGAATCTTTGAAGGAGTTTGCCGACCATTTAAAGTTAGAGTTGAACAAGTTTTGCAGTCACAACCCAGTATCATGATATCATACAAGCTCACTAATACCCTGGTGTTTTATAGTTTTACTGTAAGTTGAAATATAATCCACTGATAGATGAATTGCTTGTCTTGTCGACATTTGTTTCCTTGTTTAACTGTTCGTTTTTGTATAGATATCAGATTTGTTGGGGAGAGAAACAGCGCTTTGTAACACTCTTTGGACACTGAAGGATGCAGCTCAGAAAACATTCTTCGACATTCTGAAGACTCGAGGAGAGAAGCTTTTACGATATCCTGCACTTGTTTCGGTCGATCTTTCCCCTCCACCGGCAGTGAGGGAAGGAGTCTCGGTGTTGCTTGAAATAATTCGGAATCATGACAGCATGATGGTTCCTGCATCAGGAAAGAAACCTGTCTTTGATCCAGTGATATCTGCCTTACTTGATCCTATTATTCAGGTATTTTTTTACTTCACATTTAATCGATTTTTTCGTTATGATTCATGGACCTGCTCCTAGTTGTCTCATGCTACAAATTTCGCACGTAGTCTTATCAGAACTGTTTTAGACTATTACTAATTGGGAAGGGCGGACCCGGCGTAGCAGTAAAGCTACCCCATTGTGGCCTGTAGGTCACATATTCGATTCACAGAAAACAACCTCTTTGCTTGCAGAGGTAAGACTGCGTACATCAACTATTTCCCAGACCCCGCATATGCAGAAGCTTCGTGCACTGGGTTGCTCTTTTACTAATTGTACATACTAGGTAAAAGGAATTCACATCCACCGTAATAAGGTTCACTTTTACACTATTAGTGTCGAAAGTTGAGAAAACGTTTCATTGCTATAGCCTATAAGGAAACCCAATTTACGGCAAAATACTTGAGGTCATCATTTCCACCAACAGCAGTAAAACATGTTCTACACTAGTTAATAGCTTAATGGAAATTGCTTCCCAATCCAGTATATGTATTTTATGTCTCTCAACTAACATGGGTAGATTGTTTGATATGTTTGCAATAGGTTAGAGACTTAGCTCTCTAATGAATGGCGGAAGGCATTTTCTTGCATTTATTGTCTTAGTAGATGAAACAACAAGTGGCGTTAATGCTAAGTTGGAAATTTGTAGAGAAGCATTGGAGCCAAAGGGTTTTGGGATCAGTAAGAGTAAAACAGAGTTCATAGAATGTAATATTCCAAAATGCTACTGTTGACAAAGTAATCCTCCAAAATCAAGAATTACCAAGAAGTGAGCATTTAAAATATATGTGCTTAATTGTTAGTAAGGATGAAGAGATTGCGGAGGATGTAACACATAGAATACAAATCGGATGGATGAAGTGGTGAAGTGCTTCGGGACTGTTGTGCGACCACAAGATTTCCAAAAAGTTGGAAAAATTCTACCGCACTTCTGTAAGGTCAGACATGTTATATAACACCAAGTATTGGTCCATTAAAAAAACATTCAATTAAGATTAGTGTAGCCAAAATGAGAATGCTAAGGTGGATGTGCGTAAAACTCTACGAGATAGAGTTAGAAACGAAAATATTCGTGGAATGTTAGTCGTGACACCGATAAAAGACAAGATGAGAGAAAATAGATTAAGGTGCTTTGGACACGTCTTTCTTAGATCGAATGATGCATTAGTTAGGAAGAGTGAGCTGATTTCGATAGATTGTAGCACTAAGAGCAGTGAAAGACCAAAATTGACATTAGAAGCAATGGTTAGAAGGGACCTATTTTTTTTCATATTACAAAACAAGATACTCTTGACAGAACTCTGTGGAAAAGATGGATTCATTTAGCCGTCCCCAATTAATTAGGACTTAAGACTATATTTGGTTTGATTTGGTTATGCCTTGTATGTTGATACCTGTGTACCAATGTGTTAAAAACCAGATCGGACCAGAAGATTCAACCGGTTGAACCGTCAACCTGCCATATCTCCGATCCGAATACTCCCGAAAACCATTATAACAATAGAACCAACCTATATATTAAAAACCGGTTAAAAATAACGATTAAACCGTCAACCCGTGCCAACCAGTCTTGGGTCAGCTAACCTGGAAGGTTTGATATGGATTTTTGTTAGTTTCGTAGAGAGAGAAAGAGGAAACACATTTTTCTTATTCTTTGTAAAACAACACTTTACAGGAATATGTATACACATGTAAAGGAATAAAGACTAAACTATCCCTAGGAACTAAATACATAACAAATAAACCCCTATAACTTAACACTCTCTCTCAAGTTGGTGCAAAGATATCTCTCACGCCCAACTTGAACACAATGAGGTGAAAACTTTTGCTACTCAGACCCTTAGTAAATACATCAGCTAACTGGTCTTCAGATCTCACAAAAGGCATGCAAATCAAACCGTTGCTCAGCTTCTCCTTTATAAAGTGTGTCAATTTTGATATGCTTCATCCGATCATGTTGGACAGGATTATGAGCAATGTTTATGGCAACCTTATTATCACATTAGAGCTTCATAGGACCACAATCAGGAAATCGCAAATAACGCAATAAGGTTTGGAGCCATAAAAGTTCGCAAACACCATGAGCCATAACTCTATACTCGACATCTGCACTGGATCTAGCTACCACAGACTGCTCCTGACTCCTCCAGGTAGTCAAATTCTCTCCAAGGAAAATACAATGGCCAGAAGTAGATTGCTGATCATCAATAGAACCAGCCCGGTCTGCATCAACGAAAGCTTCCAATCTCAAGTGACCATGATTAGAGAATAAAATTCCTTTACCTGAGGAAGATTTAAGATACCTCAAGATATGATAAACTACATCTAGATGACTAGTACGAGGTTCATGCATGAACTGGCTCACAACCCCCACAACATATGGAATATCTGGTCTAGTGTGAGATAAGTATATCAGGCGACCCACAAGTCTCTGATATCTCTCCTTATCTGTAAGCTCCCCTACATTGCTACCAAGGTGATGGTTGGCCTCAATGGGAGAATCAGTGGACTTACATCCCAATATACCAGTTTCTTCCAAGAGATCAACGATGTACTTCCTTTGAGAGAAATTCTTTTGCCAGATCTAGCCACCTCCATTCCAAGAAAATACTTCATAGACCCCAAATCCTTAATCTCAAACTCTTGAGCAAGAAGAGCTTTAAGGCTAACAATCTCATTCACATCATCTCCTATCATGATTATCTCATCCTCATAAACAATAAGAATGACAATCTTACAATTACTCCTTTTGATGAATATAGTATGGTCAGCATGACTCTGCTTGTATCCAAATATTGACATGGCTTTGAGAAACTTGTCAAACCATGCTCTAGGAGATTTCTTCAATCTATAAAGTGTTTTCTTCAATTTACACACCTTTTTCTCGGTCTGAGATGAAGAAAAACCTTGTGGAATAGCCATGTACACCTCCTCTAAGTCGCCATGGAGGAATGCATTCTTCATATCAAACTAGTGAAGCGGCCAATTTAAATTTGCAGCACAAGAGAGTCGAACTCGCACAGAGTTCATCTTCGCTACGGGGACAAACGTCTCTTCGTAGTTAATACTATAGGTTTGTGTGAAACCCTTAGCAACAAGTCTGGCCTTGTATCTCTTAACTGTTCCACCAGCTTTGTATTTCACAGTGAACACCCATTTGCACCCCACGAGTTTCTTCACTTTTGAGAGTGATACTAGATCCCAAGTGCCATTCTTTTTCAAAGTCGTCATCTCCTCTATCATAGCTCTTTTCCACTTAGGTATCATGAACGCATCCTGTCAATTCTGTGAAATAGATATAGAAGAAAGAGACGAAACAAAAGCATGATGCGAAGGAGATAAACGGTCATAAGAAACAAAATGGGATATGGGATATTGAGTGCATGATCTAACTACCTTTTTAAGACCAATAGGAGCATCAAGATCATCCACAATAGTAGTAAGAGTGTCACACCCCGCCCCGATACACTACTCTAATGAGACTGTAATCGTGCGGGTTAGCGACGTACAAACACGATTACTACTCTACTAGATTTCAAAATGTGATTCCAACTCTATTAAACTAATTCCAATCATGCTTAAGACATATTTCTATCTCAGAAAAGAAATCATACAACGTGCATCATGTAGCAATCAACAAACTACAGCAGCGAAATGAATATTAAACATCTAAACCTTTATTAAAACATGCTTTAAAATAAAATGAAAGAAACTACATGTGTCTCGATCATCGTACATAAAGAAAATGTACTACATATGTCTCATATGAATCTATCTAAGACTTCCAAGTGTTAGACTCAATTCCCGAACCAGTAGTGGACATAGGTCAGCATACTCCATCTCTACCAATTCCTGTTTCATCCAAAGAATGGCCAACACAGAAATATGTAAAATACACTATAATCTAAAATAACAGAAATTACAGCAAACACAACACATATGCAGTCAACTAGAATCACATCGCATATCTCAAGAAAAGCACATCATTAGGGTGCTTTGGCGCATCCGCCGGAGTCACTCAGACTCAATGTCACTCAGACATTTATCACACAGACATCAATCACATTTACATGTACATTTCACATTAAATTAAATTGCAATGCAATTAAACATACTCACATCGGTATTTTATTGGTTACCGAATGTTGACTGCCCATATTTCATGGTGAGCTCAACCCCACCTATCACTTGACATGTCCAAGCTAAATTCATCAATAATCGAGACAAAATAAAGCTTGAACAATTAAATAAATGCATAAATAAATGAATTGAACTCATAATTTAACTTCACATGATTCAATTCTCTTTATTCTTTCTATATACTATTATTTCTCATTTATTTTAATTTTATTTGATTTTTATCTTCTTCCTTATTTTTCGCCATCAGAACCTTCCAGCCCACCCATATTTCGAAATATGGGAGGCTTATATTGAAATTCACATGGCTTGGTACAAACTCACATTCTCATTCACACATCGATATGACTTTTCCTCCTATGTATTTCGAAATATAGGAGGTTCCCCATGTCGAAATGCATCTCAATTTTTGAAGCTCTAAACCTTTATTAAAACTCTATTCATCATTTCTTTCACTTCTAATTTATGAATACAACAACAGAGAATGAGATTTAAACATTAATAATGAGTTCCATGATCAATACTCATGCTATAGCCAAAGATATATGCTTCTAAACCCGTTCAAATCCATCATATACAATCAAAGATGATGCAAAACCCACTTTTACAGAAAAAAGTCAATTCATGCTTGTTCTTTCATCAAACTCAGAGATTAAACAATGAATCGACGTTTATAAATGTAAAGAATCAACTACTTACTTGTATAATCATTTCTACGGACTTGGTTTCGAAGAATTCTCCCAAAACCCACTTATCGATCAAGTTACTCTCTTCTTCCCCTGCATATTCTCTCTCAGATGTTTTGTCTGAGAAAACTAAGTGTGAATGGATTTTTTGAGACTAAACCACCCACCGGTTGATTGTATTAATTACACGTCCATACAAATACCATCGATTCAATTTTATATGACATCTATAACTTCATATTTCGATTGATTTTATTTCCTGTTTCGAAATCAATCCTTACAGGCTTAAATTGATTTTACACAGAAGTTCAATATTTTGATTGCCCTTCTCTCCCATTTTAAATATGGTCTTACTGAACCAAAGGAATTTCAACAGAAAGCACTTATTTCGATATATAATGGCATTTCCTTCCCCTATTTCGAAATATATGCCAAAACCTCCCCTCATATTTCGAAATCTAAACTCACTGGACCAAATGGAATTTTAACATGAAGCATGTATTTCGAAATGCAATCCTCTTCCCCTAACCCCTATTTCGAAATACAAACATGCTGTATCAAAAATGTTTAAACAGTGAATTCATCATTCGATATCCATTCCCTCCATATTCCGTAATATAAGGTTCCCTTGGGCCAAAAACTAGAGAATGATGATTCTAATTCTTCTAAAATTATTCTAACTCCTCAACCTTTCATTGTGTGATCAAAACTAAGCATATATGCATAAAAACACCATTAACAAGCAAATTAATCTACAATACTTGATAATAAAAATTAAACTTGCTTAAATTTAAATTGCATATGAATTTTCTAAGCGCATGACGATGGCGGGCGCAGGTTTGGCGCCTTGTAAAATGCGCCATAGGCACAGGGACTAATGGCGCGCATAAGGCGCAGATGGTGCGACGAATGGCGCAAGGCGCAAGGCGAAGATGGCGCGCGCCATTTGTTTATGTTTTAAAATTCGATCTCAGCCGTAGATCTGGGAAGTTGTAATGTGGGTGGAGGAGCACTGGATCGATTTCCTTTCTTCTTAACCCTAATGACTTATTTCCCTCTCCCTCAATCGATCGCAGCAGTGAAGTCGTCTCTCTCTCTCTCTCTCGAGTCGTCTCTGTCTCGCACCCTTCTCTGCTCTCTCTCTCTCTCTCTCAGGTTATTCATTTTTTTAGAATTAGTCAGTAGTCTTTTTTTAGGCTTAATCTGTTACAATAGGTTTTGGCAACTTGATATAGTGAATTATCTCAATTTTGCTTCTGGGTTTGTGTTAATAGTAAAGGTTTGGTTTCAATTTCTTGTTTTGCAATTCTGTTTCTGGAAGATGATTTGAATTGGGATGATGTTGCTTTAGCTAGTGGAGCCGAAGAAGCATGGCGAACAACTAAATCATCCACGGTAAAGTCAAAGTCAAAATCAACGGCAAAAGCAAAGGTTTCAAGTTCAAGAGGAAAATCAAAGAATACAAGTATTAGAAGTCTACCAAATGAGGAGGAAGAAGAAGAAGTATCGGATTGGGAGGATGAGGAGCATAGTTGTGAAAGGCGCGCCTAGGCGCGCGCCTAGGCGCGAGGCGCGGCGAGGCGCGGGGTTGGCGCCCTGTCTGGGCTGGGGCGAGGCGACTTGCAAGAGGCGCGGGGGAGGCGCGCCTAGGCTCTGAGGCGCAAGGCGTGTGTGAGGCGTCGAGGCGCGCGCCTTATGCGTTTTTAAAAAACCCTAGGGTTTTTGGATCTCTCCCTGCTCTCCCACTCTTCTCTCTCCCTGCTCTCCCGACACTTTTTGCTCTCTCCTCTCTGCGACTCTCTCAGCTCTCCAACTTTTCTCTCTCCCTGCTCTCCGCGCGCCTTATGTACTGCCTGTTTTCCAATTGGAGGAAAATACATGGCTGCGGTTGGATGAAAAAATATGGTTTTAAGTCAGTCTGCACTAAGCCATAAAGGGCATATTTGCACGATTTGAAACCTAAAATGACGAAAAAAAGGCAGTCCTGTCTTGCTCCTAAGGTCACCTTATTTGTGTCCCGTGGGGGCTCCCGCCCCCACACCCCCGGACTAAGACATATACGTTTAAAGTTACACTTATGCTTTAATATTCACTAACACTGTGTTTGTTGTTTTCAGCAAAATGTCGAATGATACCAATGTGAATGACACTACTGTGCAAGCTACAGGAAAAGAGCCTATGATCGTTGATAATACATATCCTTGTCTAATATTGATGAAAGCAACGAGTGACTGAGTGGGAGGATG